>PVKM010027003.1:0-19024 GCA_004027735.1 Carollia perspicillata | reverse complement strand
AACTGAGCCACACCAGCCAGGGCTGTCTCTTGTCTTTTTGATGATAGCCATTCTAACAAACATGAGGCAATATTTCATTGTGGTTCTGATCAGCATTTCTCTGATTAGTGATGTTGAACACATTTTCATGAAACTGTTGGCACATTTGTATGGGAATATATATTTGCAAATGATACCTTGGACAAGGGTTTGATCTACCCAATATATAAAGAACTCATACAACTCCACTCCAGGATGACAAACAATCCAATTAAAAAATGGGCAATGGACCTGAACAGACATTTCTCCAAGGAGGCCCAGAGATGTATGAAAGGATGCCCAGCCTTCACTAGTCATCAGAGAGATGCAACTTAAAACCACAATGAGATACCACTTCACACGGGTCAGAATGGCCATCATAAACAAACCAACAAACAGCAAGTGCTAGAAAGGTTGTGGAGAAAAGGAACCCTAGTGCACTGTTGGTGGGACTGCAGAATGGTACAGCCACAGTAGAAAACAGTATGGAATTTCCTCAAAAAACTAAAAATGGAACTGCCCTTTGACACAGCAATTCTACTGCTGGGAGTATACCCTGAGAATCCTGAAACACCAATTTAAAAGAACCTATGCACCACAGTGTTCATAGTGGTAAAATTTACAATAGCCAGGTGCTGGAAGCAACCTAAGTGCCCTAAGTATATGAGTGTATCCAAAAATTATGGTACATTTACACAATGGAATACTATGCAGCAGAAAGAAAATAGGAGCTCCTACCCTTTGCAACAGCATGGATGGATCTGGAGAGCATTATGCTGAGTGAAATAAGCCAGGTGGTGAAAGACAAATACAATAGGATCTCACCTATACATGGAACCTAATCAACAAAACAAACAAGCAAGCAAAATATAACCAAAGACATTGACATTAAGAACAAACTGTCAGTAACCAGAGGGGAGGTGGGAGGGGATAATGGGAGAAGGGGGAACGGTTGTCAGGAACAACTATAAAGGACACATGGACAAAGCCAAAGACGGGTAGGATCAAGGGTGGGAGGTGGGGATGGGTGGAATGGGGGGAGTGGTGGGAGGAAAAAAAAAGAAAAATGTCTACTCAAGTCCTGTGCCCACTTTTTAATTGGGTTATTTATTTATTTTTTGCTTTCGAGTTGAGTTCCTTGCACACCTTGGATAGTAACTCCTGATTGCTTATGTAATTTGCAGATATTTTTGCCATTTCATAAATTGGCTTTTCATTTTGTTGATAGATTTCTTTGATGAGGTCTTACTTGTTTATTTTTACTTTTGCTGCCTCTGCTTGTTGTGTCAAGTTAAAAAAACTGTTGCCAAGACTAATGTCAAAGAGCTACCCCTTGTTTTTTTTCTAGTTTTACAGTTTCAGATTAAGGTCAAGACTTTAATTCATTCTGAGTTGAATTTTGTATATGATGTAAAATAGGTATCCAGCTTCCTTGTTTCACATTTGGCTGCCCATCTTGTGTAGGAGCTGAACCTCATTAATTAGCCTGTCCTGAGCTCCTGGTTGTATCTGAAATCTTTGTGCCTGTCCAACTCTTTCTTTGTCTTTGTGTCTCCCAGTAGTTGAGGGTGTTCCAAGACTGGATAAGGTCTCAAAGCTGAGAATCACATTCAGTGTCAATGATGTTTAACCTTTGGCCCATGGGCCACAGGTAGCCCAGGATGGCTGTGATGTGGCCCAACATGAAATCATAAATTTACTTGAAACATTGTGATTTTGTGATCACATTTTGCAATGTATTTAATATGTGACCCAAAACAACTCTTGTTCTTCCAGTGTGGCGCAGAGATGCCAAAAGTTTGGACACCCTTGGAGATGAAGGGTAAATGGAAGGCGGACTCAGGCACCTCATATGTACTTATGCACCTTCCAGAGAGAATCTGAAAAATGAACATTTTTGCCTACTCTCTCTGTGCTGGGCTCTGGTGTACAGCCATGGGAGGAGGAGAATATCCTCCTGCCCCTTAACAACTGCTGGTTTGACTGCTGTGGTCCTGTGGGACTCTGTGAATGGAAGCCCCATGGGCTATCAGAGGCAGGTCCCAGTCCCTCGAGCAGCATCTGAAAAAGCTGGGCAGAGACTCCTATAAAAATCCTTCTAGGGAAGTAGCTGCAGAGAGTGCCTGTCTGCCTGTTAACCACTGCCTCTTTATTTGCTACAGTATGCTGGGTCACCCAGCAGCAAGCCTCACTGGCTTTCAGAACTGGATATTCTAGGGGCCTATCCCTCTGGTGGGAATCTTACAAATTGTGGTGCTTAATGTGGGGTCCAAACCCTGTGCTCTTCGGGGAGAAGCTTGGAGCTGGGAGTTACCTCCCACTTATATGGCTCTGTGCTGGGGGTGAGGTGTAATGAGAGTGTGTCTCAGCCTTTTGTAGAAGTTCAGAACGGGTCACATGAAAATGTGTCTCTTTGATGTATGGATTATTTTGAGATAAAGGCAACCAGGACCCTGTGGGCTCAAGAGAAACTTCTGAGGTCTTACTCCCAACCCTTTTACTACCTAGAAGAATTTAAATTAGGGGCATTGCCTATTGTAAATGTTATCATTAGAAATAATTTTTATGACCTATCCATAGGGCCAAGAAAACTTCTCATTATTAATCATCTGTTTTTCTTATTGTCTTGCAATGATCCTTGGAAGCCCCAAGGCACCTTATCTCATTGAGCTTCACATGTATGTGAGGTCTCTGACTCTTATATTTGTGGGTTTCCTAAGCATATGTCTATTTTCTCTTGTTCTTCTGTCTCAGGCAGATTATTAGACTGGCTGAAAGAGCCTCGAGGATAGAGGAAAGTTTCTTCTGAATACTTTCCTGTTTGGATGAGGGTATTTTCTCACTCACTTAATATGTAGGAGCCACTCAGCCAGTTACTGGATTTCTTTCAGAGGCTGTGTAGCTGTACGTTGGGAGCATCTCTGGGATGAGGGGAATTCAAGAGCCTGCTATGTCACCGTTTTTGTTGACCTCTTGACACTCATCCTTAGAATGAAAGAGAGCTAATCAGGATAATGTAATGAGGTGGGTCAAGGCAGAGGTCCTTGGAATACAGGGGAGACCCCTGGAAACCAGGGGAACACCGCACCTCCCGAAAGAAAGCAAAAAGGCAGGGGAGTAGGAGAGCTGGCACATGGACTGGAAGGCACGGTGTTTAAGGCACATTGCATAACAAAGGCAGAATAGAAGAGGCCCTGCCTTCCTGAAAGGAGGGCTGCAGACCCAGGTTGCTGCCCCGGGGCATCCAGCAAACAAGGACAAAGTGACTGTGAGAATGTGCACTGGCAGAGTCACTCCTGACATGGGGGTGGCGCTGTGGGAAGAGCTTGTACAACACCTGCGTAAAATGAATTTCATCTTCAATATTCAAATAACAGTAAACATAGAAAAACTTTTAAAAAGTGCAGTTAAATTAGCCTATTTGAATTATCTTGAAAACTAGTGACTGAGAAGACAAAAATATAGCTGATTTCTTTATGTTCTCCACATGGGGACACAGTTAGTTCTTCACAGTGCTTAGGAACAAGCCCACAGTTCTCAGTCAGTGTGTATCTATCAGACAAGCAATAGCAAGGGACAAGAATGTGAGAGCAAGACAAAAAAACTACACAGATCATCAGATGTATGTTGGGGGGATGTGTGTAGTATTCCTTCAGAGTTCCTACATCCTCTTGTCCACCCTCCCATGCCCGTCTGACCTTCCCCTGGGTTGACAGCTACGATGAACAGACATTGGGTACTGACATTGCTTCTTGATTGTTACAGAAGTCCTTGCCTAACAACAGTTCCAATGCACAGTGGGTTTCTTCTGCACACAGTGAGGATAAGTGTTTCTCTCTGACTGGACAAAGTTCCACCTTGGGTCTCATGTCACCAGTCTAGTTAATACTTTAAAAAAAATCCAAATGTCTTCTGGGAAGAAAGAGTTTGGAGCATTTGCTGTGTTCATGGAGGCCTTTGTCATGCAAATGGAAACTGTGTCTCCTTTCAGATAGTTTTTCTTGCTCATCAAACTCCCAGACAAATCTATTAATTATGACATCCTTATTCAGATTTCTCCAAATGTCCCACTGATGTCATTTTTCTGGTCAAGGTTTTAGTCTACGATGCAGTTCAAGTTCACCATTACATTTCATTATCATTTCTCTTTAGTCTTCTTTAACATAGAACTGTTCCTCATATGTTTTATGACTGTGTCTCTGAATGTCAATAGTCAGCCACATCTAAACTCTCTGGGAATAGAAGGGAACTGAGAAACCAGATACGCTTTCCACTTCCAGAACCTCACGGCAACATAATGCAGAAGCCAAAGTAGGCCTTCGATAGGCAGCTGAAAGATTAAGTTCTGAGATAGCAGAATTAAATAACCTGAAGTTCAAGAGGCGATGTATCCTGTGTCTTGCTGTCACTAGAGGCCTCTTAAAGCCTGGCTGTTTATGAACACTGTCTGGCTGTAATCTCTGTTATGAGCTGCAGGGGCAGCGTGCCCCAACCTGGATGAACAGAAGCATGTGTGCCTTTGCGTAGTTGGGAAACCTTTACCCTGACTAAAGATGGCAGCCAAAAGAGAGTCAAAGACACTGGGGAGCTGACACCCTAGGAAGAGTCGGATGTTCAGTCACACAGGAATTTCTGAACTGAGCCTTTCAATTGCAGCACGCTGAGAACCATGAGGTTCATTGGTCTGGAAAGCTGGAGCTCTGGAGATCTGGGGGTCTGTGGGCTTTTTGCCCTTCCCTTAACTAAGTCCATTCGGCCACAGGGAACCCAAGGTCCAGAGACTCGATGGGTTCCCAGAGACCACGTGCTTTGGAAACATCTTTAGGGCCCCTCTCACTCAAAAGATGGCAGCAGAACTGGTGGTGCTGCGAGGGGACTTGGGTGTCCAAGCTCACAGACACACTAGTGAGCTGGTGGCTGGAGTAAAGGCAGCTCCGGAAGAGAGACACTGGTGCTGTGAGGAGGACTCAGGCAGGTGCACACAGACTCAAGAGCGATGCTTGGAGCTGAACTGTGACCGAGGATACTGAGCTGCAGACTTCTGCATTTCTGAAGGATGGTACTTTTGAGTGGCATAATCTGAAACTGCTCTGGCCTGGCAGAGAGAGGCAGGGCTATTCATTTTGGGGTGTTTTAAAGGGAGTGGGACTTAATAGCAGAAATCTGCCATTATTCTAAAACTCGATAATCTTTAAATAAATAGCCCTTTTTTTTTCCCACCAAACTCTTGTCTTGGAAGTCATGTTTCTTGGCAGCAGGCAATCAAACCCCACAGCTGTTCTAGAACACCATTGACTGGTTCTGTAACAATAATCATAATTCTGGTTATTTACTACACCTGCCAGACAATTTGGCACTACCTCCATTGTACTTGGGAGTTGTATTTCATGACTGAAACCCAAAGAATGACAGTGCTGTATAATCAAACACAACAAAAGGAAAATGAAATTCACCCTTGTATCACTAGGCAATCATTAGAAAGTAATTGTGATTAATTTAGATAACTTTATTCTTATACCCACAAATGCAAGTGATGAATCTCCTCAAAGAATGAAACTATTACTTGACTTCTTCAATAGTCATACAATGAATCAAATTCTACTTAATAAAGCTGAAATTCTTGTTTCCATGCACTCATTGCTTATTTAATATTGTAAAATAAATCATTAGAAATCATCTCTAAGCTACACAAAAATTAGGAAATGAAGGGATAACAGATTAGTCATTTTCCTACCACCCATATATAGGCAGAAGTAATTATTGAGGTCTTTTTTCCTTCTAACATTTGTTTCATTCCACACTGGTTAAAAAAACTCTAATTTACCTCTGTGTTGTTCCCATAACTACTTATATCAAACTGGCTTCCTCAGAGGCTCCTTAACTTCAAGGACATCTCTTCAGTATAAGACTAAAGACTGACACTTTGACTCAGGTTTCTTTCACCTGACCTTTATTTTGAAATGATGATTTCTGTGTAGTGTCTCATATGCTAGACCACCTTTAAACTTAAAATCAAAGTGTTTAGAAGGTTTTTCAAAGTATCTGCTGAAAATTGATAAATCTTTATCAAAGTCCTTCTTTTAGAAAAAACAATAAAGTGGGAAAATTTGCAGAAGGTAGGGAGGTGAGGGAGCATAACGCAGAGAATGAAATTAGGTCTTTCATTAAATGACTGTCAGTAAGTTCTGTAAACCCCAATAAAATACTTATTGAATGTTGGAAGAAAAAAAAACCCTGTAATAGAGGCGGGGGCAGCATTTACCAAGGCCCTCTGTATGATGATGGCATTGTATTTCAGTACCCAAGGAAGTGCATTTGGGTGTGAGTTTGTTAGCTAACTCCCTCTATTGCCAGAGAAAAAGATGGTTATAGATATTTCTCTGGAATGTCCTGCTCACACACAGTAAAAGGATTCTCGGTATGTCCCTTGATAAACTGTATCCAAAAATTTAATAGCTGTCTTTATCACTTTGTAAAAATATCTCAGAAGAACTTAGCCTAAAATATACATAAGGACACAGACTAGATTCATGGGCGACTGATTCCTCATGTCATACACTGAAACTCATCATCAGGGCTGGCTTCTCGGAGTATGACCTGTGCAGTGGCCCAGGGCCTCCTGCTGAAGGGCCGCTTCCTCGATTTACTGTTCAGCTGTTTTCCATTCTGAAAGTTCGAATAATTTTTGAACAAGGGGCCTAGCAATTTTATTTTGTAATGCCCCCTACCTACAAATTATGTAGCTTGACTTGTATACCATTTAGTTTTTCAGTATCTCCCCAAGTGGAAAAATCAGTATCTGTCTTGAACTGCTGAGAATCATTAAAATAAATCTTGTAAGATGGGTAGGATATGGACGGTGATACTTCATTGCTTCTTTTCTGGGTTAGTATCAAATAACTGTAATGATGTTATGATCTCATATTCTCCTTAAAAAAAGGGATTTTCTCTTTTTTTCTTTTCTCCTTTCTCTTCTCATCAATTCTCTTCTTTATTTCTATATTCAACTTGCTTTGCTTAAAGTTCATAAAATCCCATTTCATTACATTGTGTTTTCATTTGTGTAAAATGTTTTTCATACTAAGGGTATTTTATTGTTATTGAATATTGAGGAATAAAAAAGCCATCAATGTTGAAAATTAAAATAGACCAAGTGTATTTTTCTTCTTAACTCCCTTATGAATTATGCACAAATCTTCAAGTGTATAATGTTTGAATCAATTTTATTATATTCCAGGGCTTTCCATAGGCCCATTGTTGTCTTTTTGTTTATAACATCTCTAATTTGCATATCTTCTGTGTATTTTGAAACAATGATATTGGCTTAATCATAGCTTTAATTAGGAAACAATTATAGCAACAATAATTATACTTCATTTCTTATTTTGATTTGACTACAGAATAGAGATCACATACTCTTACTAAATAATCCTTACAGAGTACATATTTATACTGTATCATAAATTAACTTAATAGGCCAATTTCTGCCCTTATAAGTAATGCCAATTATGCTCATTTGTTTATGGTTGTAGTTTTATCTGCAATACCATCCTGTATCTTAGGGAAACTATGAAGTATGTGGAATCTACACTTCTCACAGGCATACATCTCATCTGGCCCCATCCTTGTCTGCCCCACATAGATCAATGATCTTGACATTGGGTCTCGCATTTTTCTAAGTGAGACATTACAGCAAGTCTCAATAGTAAACTTTTCCCACTTTTACTTATTCTCCCATTGTATCCTTATTAGTGTCATTACTAGGAACTTTCTTTACCTAGCACAGGTATAGATTTCAAAATACAGAATAAAAATATTAAATGTGTATTAGTTTTGCCAGGGCCGCCATAAAAAAGCACCACAGACTGGGTGGCTTAAACGAAGAGTAAACAAAGAGAGTTTCTGGAAGCTGATACTTCAAGATCAATGTGCTGTAGGCAGATTTGGTTTTTCTAGGGCTGCTCCTCTTGGCTTGCAGGTGGCTTTCATCTCACTGTGTCCTTACACGACCTTTCCTTTTGTGTGCAAGCCTTTGCTGTTTCTTCCTATTCTCATAAGACAGCAGTCCTATTGGATGAGGGTGTCACCCTAACACCCTCATTTTAACTTAGTAACTTCTTTAAACACCTTATCTCCATCTATGGCTACATCCTGAGGTATCAGAGGTTGGGGGCTTCAACAGAATGAATTTTAGGATGGCACAATTCAGCCCAAACTGAATGAAACCTCCTAAGATAAGCAGTTAAAACTCTGAACACTTCAAATTTATAAAATAAAAGTTGGGATAATTTATTTCTATGATTATTTAATAGAGATACATGTGTTAATACTAAAGCATAATGACAAGCATGTTTTGAATCTTTAGGCTTGAAATTGCCAAGTATTTGGGTTAGGAAAATATTTGGGTACTGTAAAATTATAAAATAAGGAATATATTTGATTTATGAGAATTTTCCTCTGTTGAGTTTTTACTAAATCATATTAACAAATCTCAAAGCCTGATATTCCAGATGAGTCAATTTGATGAGTTAAAACACTGGAGGTGTGTTGAATTATAAAGATACTATATGTTTATTATCATTTACTTTGACAAAGGTTAACTGGATGTTTACTTTGAAACACTGGGTTATTTTCTGGTCTGTGTGGCCTGGAACTCTTCTAGACTCTTACCAAGCAGAGAACAGAACACAGCCCCATTAACTGGGAGTGACAGCTATGAAGGCTCTTGAGAGGGCTCCCATTGCAGAGCACAGGGCATTTATTTTGAAATATCCTCACTTGACATGACCCTGCTTTATCCTTTCTTTTGTCTGTCTTCCTAGGGAATTCCTCCCACACCCAGTCCTACCATATAATACCAGGCTCCCAGATTCCTCCCCTCTCCACCAAGAGAACACATATGATTTTATCTGTAAATTAAAAAATTCACACCCTTTTATGAAACAGAGCGACTTGGCAATAGCATTATTTTACCTCAGTATAATTTTAGGAATTTAATCTCTCTCAACCTAAAATGGTTATCTATATATTTTTTAGAAAGATGAGTTTTCCCTTTGAGGAAAACCAAGTTGCTAAGTAATTTGTTAAATGAGCATACTTTTCTTATTTTTTATTCCTTTATTTCTCTATAAACTATCATTTATCTATCTATCTTCATCATCATCATCAACTGTCTCTATGTTCCTTCATTTGAAAATCATTTACCCTATGTTCAACTTGTTATCATTACATAGAGTCTTTGAAATCATATAATTTAATCCAATCCACTCACCTTATGGATGAGAATAAGATGATGTCTGGAGAAATTAAGTGTTTTTCCCAGGTAATTGAATCAGGGCTGAATCAGGCTTTATGTCTCTTGATTCTTTAACTTGCTAGATCTTGATTGTTTTCTCCATTAAATAAGAATAATAATAAAGGACTTCCAGCCAAGATGGAGGTGTAAGTAGACATCCTGTGCCTCCTTGCACAACCAAAAGAAGGATGGCAACAAATTAAAAAAAAAAAAACAATCAGAACTCACAAAAAATTGAACTGTATGAAATTTTGACAACCAAGGAGTTAAAGAAGAAATATTCATCTAGACTGGTAGGAGGGGCAGAGATGGGCAGCTGGGTGGAAAGGACTCGAGGCAAGGCAGTGGCTAGAGGACCGGGCGAGGTGGCGGCTTGCAGACTGGGCAGTCCCACATTCATGTGCAGATAAACCGGGAGGAATGACTGGGGAGCGAGACAGACCATGCAACCCAGGGTTCCAGTGAAGGAAACAAAAATCAAAGCCTCTGACTGAAAACACCTGTAGGGGTTGAGGTGGTAACAGGAGAAACTCCCAGCCTCACAGGAGAGTTCATTGGAGAGACCTATAGGATCCTAGGATGCATACAAACCCACCCACCCAGGAATCAGCACCAGAAGGGCCCACTTTGATTGTGGGATAGTGGAGGCAGAAAGTGGAGCAAGTGGCACTGTTCCCTCTTGACCCCTCCTACACTTACAGCATCACAAGGAAGCTACGTGGGTTTTCCCCACCCTGGTGATCACCTAAGGCTCTGCCCCTTATATGTAGCAGGTGTGCCAATACAAAAAATATGGCCCAAATGAAAGAACAGATCAAAACTCCAGAAAAAATACAACTAAGCAATGAAGAGATAGCCAAACTATCAGATGCATAGTTCAAAACACTGATAATCAGGATGTTCACAGCGTTGGTTGAATATGGTTGCAAATTAGAGGAAAAAATGAAGGCTATGAAAAATAAAATAAAGGAAAATGTATAGGGAACCACCAGTGATGGGAAGGAAACCAGGACTCAAATCAATGGTTTGGAGCAGAAGGAAGAAAGAAACATTCAACCATAACAGAATGAAGAAACAATAATTTTAAAAAATGAGGATTGGCTTAGGAACTTTCAGGACATCTTTAAACATTCCAACATCAGAATCATAGGGGTGCCAGAAGGGGAAGAGGAAGAGCAAATACAAAAGTTATTTGAAAAAATAATGCAGGAGAACTTCCCCAATCTGGCAAAGGAAATAGACTTCCAGGAAATTCAGGAAGCTCAGAGGGTCTCAAAAATGTTGGACCCAAGGAGGAACACACCAAGGCACATCATAATTATATTAGCAAAGATTTAAAATAAAGAGAAAATCTTAAAAGCAGCAAGAGAAAAGGAGATGGTTTCCTACAAAGGAGTTCCATTAGACTATCAGCCAATTTCTTAAAAGAAACCTTGCAGGCAAGAAGGGGCTGGAAAGAAGTATTCCAAGTCATGAAAGGCAAGGACCTACATCCAAGATTACTCTACCCAGCAGAACTGTCATTTAGAATGGATGGGCAGATAAAGTGCTTCCCAGATAAGGTCAAGTTAAAGGAGTTCATCATCACCAAGCCCTTATATGAAATGTTTAAGGGACTTATCTAAGAAAAAGAAGGTAAAAAATATGAATAGTAAAATGATAACAAACTCACAGTTATTAACAACCAAACCTAAAAAACAAAACCAAAATCAAACTAAGCAAACAACTAGAACTGAACAGAATCACAGAAATGGACAACACATGGAGGGTTATCAGCAGGGGAGTAGCAGGGGGAGAGAGGGGATAAAGGTACAGAGAATAAGTAGCATAAATGGTAGGTAGAAAATACACAAGGGGAGGTTAAGAATAGAATATGAAATGTAGAAGCCAAAGAACTTATATGTATGACTCATGGACATGAACTAACGGGGCAGGGGAAATGGGGGTGGTAGGGGGTGTGCAGGGCAGAGGGGAATAAAGGGAGGAAAATGGGACACATGTAATAGCATAATCAATAAAATATATATTTTTAAAAAAGAATAATAATAAAGGCAAAGGGCCAAAGTAGACAATTTTAACCCATATCCACTATTTAACTCCTATCTATGCTTAAAATTTATACTCAGGCCTGATTTGTTATCTATGGTGTGCATCTCCCAACTTCCACAGAACTTTATACCTTTTCAATTGTCTAATTTTGTTGCTCCAAAATATCTCTGTTTCTCATTGCAAACAAAATTACCATTCTCCTTCATATAACAGGAAAAAAATAATTGGAATGTTACTATTAAGATGACATACATGTGAAGGAATAACCATGAATGCTGGATATCATGCTGAAAGAGTGACTACCTAGGACACAGTGGCTGGCTCTGGTGGCAGTGCACGCTGCTGCCACAACACACCCTACTCCATGCCACTGGACTCAACTTCACTTCAGCCATCGTGAATAAATTATAATTAACCAAGGCATTACACCACTTTCCTAAGATGCAAATTCCTGCGTGTAATTGTGTATTTGGCTATAATTGAGTGATATACCCATACTTTACATTGTGATGTTCAAGGCTGTAGCTGCAAAAGTATGAGGCTATTGACACTTTAAATATAGCTAGTCTGAATTGAAATGGGCTGTAAGTGCAAAACATGCAAGGTTTTAAAGATTTAGTCCCTCTTCTAAAATAAAACATCTCATTAATAGTTTTTTATGTAGATTGCATAGGAAATAATTATAGTTTAGCCCTGGCCAGTGTGGCTCCATGGGCTGTAATGTCATCCTGTAACCAAAAAGTTGCAGGCTTGATTGCCAGTCAGGGTACTAACTTTGTTTAGTTGAATCCGGGTCAGGGGGTGTATGATCCCGGTTCAGACAGGAGGCAGCCAATTGATGTTTCTCTCCATTCCTCTTTCCCTTCCTCTCTCTCTAAAAGCAATGGGGAAAAAAAGAGGCCCTTGGGTGCGTATTAAAACAAGAAATAATAACCCAGCCAGAAGCTCTCTCCACTGGCTTGTACAACAGTTCTTAGCGTATGCTCCCTCCCTCCCTCAGCTCACAGGCTTGCACTGCACCCCCAAGTGCCAAGCTCTCTGGAAGTCCCAGGGAACAGGTTCTTTCTTACCCTAGATACTCCTTCCCAGGTACTCCTCTGATTTAGGTATTCTACCTGCAGATAATCTCCCACCCTAGTTGGGCCTCCAACAGGATATTTGGCCCAGGGCTGCCTGGCAACTGGGGATCTCCTTGGAGCCAGGGCTCTTCTGGTTGAGCCCTAGGCTTATGGGTGTCTTCCAGCCACTCTATGAGTGAGACAAACCAAATCATTGTGGGGCCCTCAGAACTCCCCCACAGCATCAGCTATATCCTCTGGACCAGGCAACTGGGCCCTGGGCATGGCCTGTGTGGGTGGGGGTTGTGCTTGGAGCTGTGGTCCTTTCTGTCCTCATTGCACCTGCTGCCAAATGTCACCTCTGTCACAAGTACTTCACCAGCTACTAGTACCCCAGGCTGCCAGAAACAAGGAAGGGCCTCTGTCCAGAGAAGGGTGAAAATGAGGATGATGATGGCTTCATTGATGACAATTACATTCCTCCTGGGGCTGGTGGGCTGGAGACAGAGGGTTGCAAGAATGACTCCTTCTAAGCCCCTATTCTTTGGATATCCCCTAGCCCCTCATGCCCAACAGCTTAAGGACAGAGAGTATTACATAGGGGCTATGGAACTCAGTGACAGGGGTGGCTAGGGTTCAAGGGCTAACCAGGCATTGAGCAATGTTTCCCCTTTGACCCTAGCAACCAAAGTGATGATTACACTCTCTTGCTAAGTAACCCTCAATGGCTCCCTCCTATCCTCAGGATAAAGCTTAGCAAGGGCCTAACTATGGAAATAACACATCTGACAGCCTCTTGGTTTCCTTTCTTGCCTCTCCCTATTATTCTCCCTACTTAACTAATTATTATTATATACCAGAAAATAACAACAGCAGATGAAAATCAGTGTGCCAAGTTTCTTACTGAATTTTTTCCTGTCAATAAAGTAGAAAATCTAAGTGGTTATAATATATTCTATTTTTCACAGGTATTACTAAATCTGTTTTCATGTCAAATAAAAATTAAAAGTTGCTCATTTTTCTTTTCCTGAAAAAAATAATTTTAAATATATAGGGTTCATATTTAATATTATGTTATTTAATATTCAGAAAATTGTACTCAGATTGCTTTTACATTTTGCTTTTTATTTAAAAATAATTTTATTATATTTTTTCCATTACCATTTATCCCCTTATACTCCCTCCCCCCTGCAATCACCACACTGTTGTCCATGTCCATGAGCCCTTTTTCCTTTTTGCTTGATCACTCCACCCCCGAATAGTCTCCCTAGAGCTGTCAGCCTGCTCTCTATATATGTCTGTCTGTATTTTGTTTGTTAGTTCAGTTCGTTCATTAGATTCTACATATGAGTGAAATCATTTGGTATGTTTCTTTCTCTGACTGGCTTATTTCAGTTAGCATAATATTCCCCAGGTCCATCCATGCTGTCACAATGGGTAAAATTTTTTACATTTTTACAGACGAATAGTGTTTCATTGTGTAACATCTCATAAGGGGTTAATATCCAAAATTTATAAAGAACTTATAAAACTCAACACCAGAAAAACAAATAATCCAATTTAAAAAATGGGTAAAGGACCTGAATAAACACTTCTCCAAAGAGGACATGAAGATGGTTAATAGACATATAAAAAGATGTTCAATGTCACTAATCAGAGAAATGCAAATTAAAAGCAAAATGAACTATTACCTCACACCAGTCAGAATGGCTATCATCAATAAATAAACAAACAACTAGTCCTCGTGAGGATGTGAAGAAAGGGGAACCATTTTGCACTGTTGGGGAATGCAGACTGGTGCAGCCTCCGTGAAAGCTGTGTGGAGATACCTCAAAATTTTTTAAATGGAATTGCCTTATGACCCAGTGAGTCCACTTCTGGGAATTTATCCAAAGAAACCCAAAACACTAATGTGAAAGAACATATAAGCACCCCTATATTTATTGCAGCACTACATACAATTGCCAAAATATGGAAGCAGCCCAAGTGTCCATCATTAGATGAATGAGTAAAACAACTATGGTACATTTTGCTTTTTAAAAGGTGGCTTCTGGAAAATTTAAAATTACATATTTGGCCCACATTTGTGGTTCAATTTATATCTGTATTAGACAACGTTTCTTTGGCATCCTCATATTTAGGGGAGATAATATCAACCCTCCTGGGGGATTTTATGAAAAAGGAGGAGGAGTCACATCCATTCATAATCACTTAAGCCAGTTTATCTCACATTTTGGTTATTTCTTTTGTCCCTGGAACATAATGGAAACTCAGTACTTAGATTTTCTCATTTATAAGAATTCTTCAGTGTGGATTCTTTCATTGGAACCTAATTGGCCCTTACTAAATATTTTCTAACATTGCTAGCTATGTATCTGTGATTTATAGAATTATATAAATGTTTTAGAATACAACATTATGGCAAGGTTAGTTTAAATATTACACAAAAATAATCAATTAGAATTTCAGAAAAAAATAACTGTCCCAAGAAGGTAAAGTATGCGCTATCATTATTGAGACTTCCACGGAAGAAGGTGGATGAAAGAAGGTCTGCTCTGCACTGAGCAGTTTCACTTATAACATCATTTAACATTACTGACAGTCAGCTTTGTCATACCCATTTTACAGATCAGCCAATGTGATTGTGAAAAGTTCACTACCTTCCTTAAGGTTATATAACCCTTCAATTGGCAAGTATGAGGCTTGAACCTGGTTTTGCCAGACTCCCTAGTTTAGGCCTTTTCACTGTGCAGGTTCAGAACAAGTAACCCCCAGATGTGCCTCTGTGGTTTGCAGATTATTTTGAGCCAAAGGCAACATTAGCAGCAGACTCAAGGAACTACTGCCCCTGCCTTAATTAATAAGAACTTCAATTAGAGGTCTTGTGCATAATAAGTGATTATTAGAGATAATCTCTTTTCATCTATCTATAGGGCTGGACAAACCTACTTATTAAGCATCTGTTCTTCTTATTATCGTACAATGACCCTTTGAAGCCCTCAAGGCATCTTAGCCCATCCCTAGATCAGAATGCCTTACATATTGTGCCCCCTTTCTATCTCTGAACCTCTGCTGCATGTGGGGTCTCTGACTCTCTCATGTATGTGGGATTCCATACATATGTATGTATTAAATTTGGCTATTTTCTCTTGCTAATCCGTCTCCTGTCTGATTGATTATTAGACCAGCAGAAAGAAACCTTGAGGGCAGAGGAAAGTTTGTTCCTTCTGCATATCTCTACACTATATATCTGTAAGGATGAATTTTAAATATCCGGTGGTCATTTTTTATAGTTGAAACAAGTTGCTTTTGAAAAATTCCATGGTCATATCAAAGCCTACATGAATATCTTTAATAATTTTTGCTAAGTAACATTTTTTTAGTAAATTAAATATGTGTAGCTAGAAAATGCTATGTCTTCAGATTTCTTGTAAGTAAGTTTTCAATTAGAGGCAAAAGACATTAAGAAAATATAATTTGAGTATTATCGAGCCCCTAATGCCTGCATATATCTTAAGATCTCTTGAAATCTAAAACACAGCTGGGCAGTGTATCTTGGCATAATTTATTTTTTAAAGCCACCCACACCTGGTTGTATTTTCAATGTATTGGGTTTTATGGATTTACTCTTTTGCAAAAAGCACTTATGCCTAGTCAAAATCCATTCTACTCTAAATGAAGAAATCCCTAAGGCTCATAATGCATATGGCATCATAGCCGTGGTTTGTGCTATGATTAAAGCAAATTATTTTTATATGACATCTATTTAAACAGTATAATATCCATTTCAAGTTCTGGAAGTAATTTTTGGGGAGCTTTTTGCCATTTCCATTAATGATGAAGTAATAGAGGACACTGATGGAGACTTAAAAATGTCTGGATTCAAATTTCTTATTAATATGGCATTTTTAAGACAAATAGCACCATGCCTGTTTCTGGTGTGGGAGGCTTATTACTTTCGATTTGAGATCACCTTTCTGTGTTTGTAACACAGGCCTTTGATCCTATTATAGGAATTTTTAAAAGTTAGATATCATATTGTTAAAAATCAGCATTTCAAAGATATGTCTTTGGTTTCTTAATAGTTAAAAAACCCCTAAAACCAAAGAACCGAAAACCTAAATGGCCTATTGTTGATTTGCATTCTTTGTTTGCAAGTGACAAAAACTCCATCTGAAAGTATTATAATCAAGTCTACGGCCATACCACCCTGAATGCGTCCGATCTCGTTCAAGTATTATAATCAGGAAGGGTTTACATCCCTCAGCTCACTTGCTTTTTCCATCTCTCTGGTGTATTTCTCCTTCCCTCTGAATATTGTTTCAGGACTGCTTGCGTACAATGGCAGTAGGAGGATCCCAATTTATATTCTTGGTATTTGTAGCCAGCAAATATAAAGGGCCCTGCCTCATCAACTCAAGATAAAAGATGCTATTGAAGGATTTGATGGACTCACCTTGGGTCATAGACCCATTCCTAAACTAATCCTTGTGCTATGGAATATGAATACTTATTCCCATGCCTGGAGGAGAGATCTGTAACCAGAAATAATGTCTAGGAAAGTAGTGTTATTAGACAGAACTGTAACGGGAGTAAAAAACATTTGTACAGATTTCTATACTATAGGGCGTCTTAGAGTCTTTAATATGCAAATATGAATCATGAATCTATAGAAAATGAGGATATTTTTCACAACATTTTCAAATATATTTGTATATGAACTTTCTTTTTTGTTGGACATCATGTGAAATGCATATGTTACATGGTAACAGATTTACTCAAACAACAACTAGCTTCTTCACTTTTTTTAATCAATCTAATTAATAGATTTTGTGAGCTCCTACGCTACTTAGTGGATGGTGTAGCAGGGGTGTCCAACCTTTTGGTGCCTCTGGACCACATCGGAAGAAGAAGAGTTGCCTTGGACCACACATTAAATATTCTGCGACACATAATCACAAAAAATATCATAATGTTTTAAGTAAGTTTACGATTTTGTGTTGGGCTGCATTCATAGCCAACCTGGGCTGTGCAGGACCTGTGGGCCACAGGTTGGACACCCCTGGAAGTGTGTTTATGGAGTGAGTATGTGGGTGTGGGTAACTTTAACAGTCAATCAAAAATATCTGAATGTTTGAGTTTAAACAGTCTCTTTTGATAAGTTTGTCTCTCTGGGTGCAAGGCTCAATTCATTTAAATTTCTCTTATCTCCTCAAATTGGCATCTGCCTCTATGGGTGAGAATGGGCTTACGTATGTTACCTCTCGGCAATGGGATCTGTCCTCTTTACTCTGAATTCTTGCCAGCATCTGCTCTGCCATGACTGGTATGGCCCTTTGATTCCTCACCCTGGGGGTTGCTAAAATGTGACTAGTGACCTTAGAATTTATTATTTGGCCTAAATTTGGCTTTTGGCCCTTTTTTCCTAATTGGCTTTACCTCAGCTCTCATTGTGTTATACATCATATGTGCTGAAATGTCTTGCATTCAGTTTCTGGCCAAGGCTGTCTATTCTATAATGATGGGTCATCTTTCCCTTATCCATGGTCATCCTATAAAATATAATAAGGTCATTGGTTCTTTACCCATCTACGTTTCACTTATCCCCTGCCCTTGGGGTATGTGGGAATTCTGAAGCTATTCCATAGTAGGTCAGAGTTGAAGGAGTTTGAGGAGTGTAAACTCAGGACTTCTCTCAGCTTAATGACAATTATCTACCCTGAAGCTACCTCCCAAAGGGAGCAAGCACTTTAGGGAAGCTTTGACTTTTCATTTCTCTCAAACTAACAAACAAAGCCTGCTGCCTACCTCACTCCCCAACAAGACACATGCATCCCTTCTCTTGTTTTCTCTGTTTAAATCCCTCCCCTTCTTTTCTCACTCCATCAGTTATAATGGACTTTCTTATTGGTGTTTATATATTTAAAATTAGCTTAGAATGTTAGGAATCCTGTTTTCTTTTGTGAGAAAAGTTTATGCTCTATACTTTTGTTTAGAGACTGATTTGGAAAAAATAATGAAGTCAATTTGGTGATTAAAACCTGAGTAAGTGCCACTCATTTTTATACAGAATTTACTTTCACCCTGAGGGGATCAAGACCTTGATTCAATGGGTTGGAAGATACACAGTATAGATTTATAGGTTAGGAAAGCATATATGAAAATATTTCAAAAGAATATTGTTATCACTGCAGTTTCTCTTCGCACAAGCTTTGGGGTATGCTGACCTAGTCCAAACTATTAATTAACTAATGAGAAAAGACAGCCCAAGAGATGTGCTTTGATTTTGCGATGTCAAACAAATCTTTAGAGTCAGGGCTATAACCCAAATCTCCCATTGACAGATTGTATTGGCCCCATTTAACCTTTTTAATTTATCTTTTGGATATAGTCCTTCATGAAATTTTGAATTAGCAGCACCACACAGATATTAACATCACTGACCTGTTCCTTTCAGATCCAAAATGGGAGAAGATATGGAGAGAACACAAAAGCTGAAAAGCCCCTTTCTATACATAAAAATAGCTAATGATTTAAAGTACTTGTGGGCATTAAATATTAACTCAATCATTTCTCACAACAATACAATGAAATAAGAACTATT
>PVKM010027002.1:0-19059 GCA_004027735.1 Carollia perspicillata | reverse complement strand
CATGCATTTGTTCATTCATTCATTTGTTCAGTGCATATTTGTTAAACACCTACTTGTCAGATCTTGTTTTGGGCACAGAAGACCCAGCAGTGGATGAGCCAGGTCAGGGCTTTGCCCTCGTAGAGCCCCTGTTCCAAGAATCATATTAGGTCATATTTATTGAAAGCTCTGTAGCCCTCTAGCATTGGCTTTGTCTGTACTGACTTCCTGAGTTTGCACCTCAGGCCTAAGAGATGGGGCTCTTAGTTATCACCGAGGTGCAGAGAGCTTCAGTCAGCCCACTCCACACCTGTCGTAACTATAGGAACTGGTCTAGGAGCCTGATTCCAAACCAGTTCTTCTATATCAGGCTGTTCTACTGAAAACACATGCAATAGAGCTAAGTGGAACCACTGTTTAACTAAGTCAGTGACTTATAGTATTTGCCATTCACTGACTGACTCAAGCAACAATTTACAAAGACCTGGCCAGTGTGAACAAAAGCCTTCTCAATAAATAAAGTAAGACATGTATGTAAGCAAATGCTGAAAAACGGAGGAAACACTGGACCCTCCTCTGTGTCCACCAGTGCATTCACTCCTCATGTAACCTCGGTGGCAGGTGTCATTACCTCACTTTACAGATGGAAACTGAGAGCCAGTGAGACCTACCCGAGGCCACTCAGCAGCCAGTGGTAGAGCAGGGACTTGAACCAAGGATTGCCTGACACCAAGAAAATGTGGACTATTAGCTTCCAAGCTTCAAATAACAGGGTCTCTCCACACTATCTGTTCCAGAAAATATCAGGCTCAAATTATAGTAACAGTCCGATGGCAGCACCTTAAGTGTGTCCTGCTCAAGTAACCTGAGAATAAGCACCAAGACTTGAATCTTTCTGGGACTTCTGGTGAAGAAGGAGGCATAGGTAGATACACTTTGCCTCCTCCCACAACAAAAAGAAAGATAACAACACATTTAAAAACAAAAATAACCAGAAATGCCATAAAATGGAGCTGCATGGAAGTCTGACAACCAAGGAATTAAAGAAGAAACATTCATATGACCAGTAGGAGGGGTGGAAACAGGCAGCTGGGGTGGAGAGGACTCCAGGCAACATGGTCCTAGAGGAGTGGGTGAGGTGTCAGCTGGTGGAGTGGATGGTCCCACAGTTGCATGTGGATAACCAGGAGGAACAACCAGGAGCAAGACAGACCACGAAACCCAGGGTTCCAGTGCAGGGAAATGAAGCCTCAAAACCTTTGACTGAAAAAACCTGTGGGGGTTGAGGTGGAAGGAGAAAACTCCCAGCCTCACAGGAGAGTTCATTGGAGAGACTCACAGGGTCCTGAAATGCACACAAACCCACCCACGCAGGAATCAGCACCAGAAGGACCCAATTTGCTTGTGGGTACCAGAAGAAGTGACTGAAAGCCAGCCAAGAGCCCAGCAAGTATCATTGTTCCCTCTCAGACTCCTCCCCCACAGACAGCACAACTGCAGCAATGCATGGGTTGCCCTGCCCTGGCAAATACCTAAGGCTCCACCCTTTACTGCATAACAGGCATGCTGAAACAAAAATATGGCCCAAATGAAGGAACAGATCAAAGCTCCAGAAAAAATACAACTAAGAGATGAAAAAGTAGCCAACCTATCAGATGCAGAGTTCAAAACACTGGTAATCAGGATGTTCACAGAAATGGTTGTGTATGGTCACAAAACAGAGGAAAAGTGGAGGCTATGAGAAGTGAAATAAAGGAAAATGTGAAGGGAACCAACAGTAAAGGGAAGGAAACCGGGACTCAGATCAACAGTTTGGAGTAGATGGAAGAAATCAACATTCAACCAGAACATAATGAAAAAACAAATATTCAAAAAAATGAGGAGAAGATTAGGAACCTCTGGGATGACTTTAAACATTCCAACATCTGAATCATAGAGGTGCCAGAAGGAGAAGAGGAAGAACAAGAATTTGAAAACTCATTTGAAGACATAATGAAGGAAAACTCCCCCATTCTGGCAAAGGAAATAAACTTGTAAGTTCAGGAAGCTCAGAGAATCCCAAATAAATTGGACCCAAGGAAGCAGACACAAAGGCACATCATAATTACATTACCCAAGGTTAAAGATAAGGAAAGAATCTTAAAAGTAGCAACAAAAAAGGAGACAGTTACCTACAAGGGAGTTCCCATAAAACTATCAGCTGATTTCTCAAAAGAAACCTTGCAGACAAGAAGGGGCTGGAAAGAAGCATTCAAAGTCATGGAAGATCAGGACCTACATCTAACATTACTCTATCCAGCAAAGCTATCATTTAGAATGGAAGGGCAGATAAATTGCTTCCCAGATCAGGACAAGTTGAAGAAGTTCATCATCACCAAGTCCCTATTATATGAAATGTTAAAGGGACTTATCTAAGAAAAAGAAGATAAAAAATATGAACAGTAAAATTACAACAAACTCACAGCTATCAACAACAGAACCTTAAAAAAACAAAAACAAAAATGAACTAAGCAAACAACTAGAATGGAAACAGAATCACAGAAACAGAGATCACATGAAGGGTTATCAGCAAGGAGGAGGAGGGAGGAGAATGGGGGAAAAGGTAGAGGGAATAAGAAGCATAAGTGGTAGGTACAAAATAGAAGGGGGGAGGTTAAGAATAGTATGGGAAATGGAGAAGGCAAAGAACTTATATGTATGGCTCATGGACATGAACTAAGGTGGGGGAATGATGGTGGTGGGGTACAGGACAGAGGGAAATAAAGGGTAGAAAAAAATGGGGCAACTGTAATAGCATGATCGATAAAATATATTTTTAAAGAAGAATCAGATTTCAACATGAAACCTCCCCAGCAGCAAAATAGCAGCAACCCTCTCAAAGGACTTCACCACTGCGAATCAGTCTCTCATGAACTATCTGAATCACTGGCTATGGCCACTCAGTGAAAGAGACATTGACCTCAGCATGGAAGCTATTCAAAATGTTTAACAACTGCTACTGTGTCAACAGCAACTTATCAGAGCAGACCCTGGCCATATGCACCCAATATCGCCATACCAGGGCATACCTGCCAGCTCTCAAGGTTGGATGAGACACTATCCCACCTGAACTCCTTTCATACCAGTGACTAGACTGTGCCCCACTGACCTCAGTGTTGCGGCACTTTCTGTTTCCTCATGTACCACTTTCCCCTCCCTTTCCTCCCCACTGCTAGGTACCTACTATTTATACTACAGGTGCAGTTCAGAGGTCATCTGCTCAGGGAATCTTCCCAAGCAGAGTAGCCATGGTGAATCCTCTTGGCACTCACCTCTACTCTGCAGAGGCTGCTTACTAGGAACACCTACAACTCACCCAGGAGCTTCCCACAACAATGGCAGATGGGGAGTTAATGGGTAAACACCCCAGCCCTTCACTTGTCAGTGGGGATAACTGAAGCATGTTCACACTGTTTTCCAGAGTCTCCAGTGGGATCATCTCCAGCTGCCCACGAGGGTAACAAGCTGATATGGTAACAACCCCTTTATTCTCTGTATTATTTCCCCATTTCTCTGACAGTGTTTCCTGGGATCACCTCCCAGATAGAGTTTGCACATAAATCCTTGTTGCAGAGTCTGCTTCTACAGGTATCCCAACTAAAACAACTTTCCTGAACACACAGGCTAAGTCAGGTCTCACAGCACCCTGTTCTTTTCCTTCAGGAAACTCATCTGTGTTTGTGATTACACAGGACTTCAGAGGATTACCTGATGCCTGGCTGTCCCTGTCCCTCACTAACAGGTGAACTTCTACTGTACTGGGCCAAACAATGACCCCCAAAGATATCAAGTCCTAACCCCTGAAACCCATAAGTGTTCATTTATGTGGCAACAACACTGTAGGTGTGATTAAATTAGTAATTTTGACATGAGAAGATTATCCTGCATTATCTGGGGGGGGGCACTACAGGCAATCACAGATATCCTTATAAAAAGGAGGCAGCGGGAAATTTAATGCAGGAGAGGAGAGATGACCGTGTGACCCCAGAGGTAGAGATTGGGAATAGTGTGGCCACAGATCAAGGAATCCTGGCAGCCAGCAGAAGCTGGAAGAGGCAAGAAATGTATTCTCCTCTATTCACCTGCCAACACCTTGACCACAGACCCTTGAAACGGATTGTGGCCTCCAGAACTGTAAGAGCATAAATATATGTTGTTCTAAGCCCCTGGTTTTATGGTAACTTGTTACAGCAGCCATAGGAAACTAATACGCCCATAAAAGCAGCTTCCCTGTTGTTTGATGCCTCTGGCTCCTCTCAAGTCCTCTTGCCTGAGGCGGAACCACCACCATCTGCACCAAAGTCTAAAAGGTTGAATTGTGTCCCCCACAAAAGGTATGTGGAAGCTCTAATCCCCAGTACCTGTGAATGTGACCTTATTTGGAAATAGTCTTTGCAGATGTAATCAAGGTAAGATGAGACTGATTTTTAGAAGGGGAGGAAGGTCTAAGCCAATATGACAGTTGTTCTTGTAAGAAAAGAGGTAGAGACACACAGAGAAGAACTCTGTGATAATGGAGGCAGAGATGTGAGTGATGCATCTACCAGCCAAGGAATGCCAAGGATTGCCAGCAACACCAGAAGCTAAGAGAAAGGCATGAAACAGTCTTTCAGAGGGAGGGTGGCTTTGCTGACACCTTGATTTCAGACTTTTTGCTTCCAGAGCTGTAAGAGAATAAATTTTTTGTTTGTCTTAAGCCACCTAGTTTGTGATACTTTTTTCCAGCAGCCCTAATAGAATATTCCAACCCCTTTCTGCTATGTCTAGATGCAGAGTCACCAAAAGGTCTGTCTTCAGGCAGCACTGGAAACTTAGAACCATTGCTAAGTTCATTCCTGAAGTATCACAGCCACGCTCTCTTGATTATTAATTGTTATTAACTCACTCAGTTAATGTGCGGTTAGTGAGCATTATGAAGCACTTTAAATCAGGATATAGCTTTTCTAAAGATGCCATAAGTACCATGAGAAGCTCTGTCACCTTGCAGAAGGCAGTGTAATTTTGAGACTCACTGGCTTAAAGTCAACTGTGGCTGCAAATGAGTCCCACAGCCATCATCACAGCAATCTTGTGCTGCTGACCACCAAGCCAGGCAATCACTTTGTTTGGAGACAGGGAGGCCCCACTCCCTGCTCTGGTTTCTGCTTACACATTATTAACATGCAGTGAAGAGGAGGTTCTGCCTTACTGATCTTCAGACCAGAGCTATGTGTGATGCTAAGAAAAGCCCCAGTGGATTTTATTGGATTTTTGCACAAAACAATAATCTCCCTCACCAAATTAGCTGCTGGACTGGTAGGGGTTTCACCTTGAAACTGTTGACATGGTAGCAGCATAGGAATGTCTATATTTGCTAATCCTTGTTCAAATATACTCATATATCCCTGCTGTTTGCACCCTGTCAAACAAATCCCTGAGAAATACCAGACCAGGCTTGGAGGCAGGGGTGGTGGTGGAATGCAGTGCAGGAGAGCTAGAGCCCTGAGAGGACACTGACGTGCAGCACAAAGCAGCAATGATGGGGTTTTGTCTTTGCAAAATGACAAGCTACAATCTCAGCTCTTCCAGACTCCTTTCTTTTTCCTTCTGCTCTCAAAATACTACTAGCTAGAAAATCCCCAATCTAAGAAACCCAGGAATGCCCTCTCTTCTTAGCCGTGTCATAATTTTACTGGCAGTCTTTTATGGGCTGTTTGGAGGTATCTAAGCCATGTGTTGACCACTGCTCCATGTTGAAAACAAAAGAGTTGGCCTGTCCTCAGTCTTCTAGTGGCTCAGTTCTTTGGCTCCGCCTGAAGTCCGTTAAGAAAATGGCCTTCCAGAGAAAGTCAGATAAGATCACAGGACACAGACCTGTAGGCCTGCCTCAGGAGACTCTGTAGAAGCATCCAGAGGGTAAGTGGTCTCCTCAAGTCCTCAAGCAGACTGAGGTTTGAGGTGGCAGTCACCTCTCTCTCTGGCCAACAATAGACCCCTGCCATCCCTATGCAGTAAAATGGAACACTCAAAGCCCATTTAGGAAAGACTCCTCTGTTGGGCTCAGGGGTGTCCTTTGGTTTCTTACTTTATGGAAACTGGTTTTCCTGGACTGTAGAAGGACAAATATCCTGTGGAAAAGCAAAACTGACAGCCCATTTTTCAGGGGGAAAGGTGTTTAAAATCTCCATGTGACTCTTATGGAGAAAAAGAGAGAGACTCAGATCCAAATTATTAACTAAGATGGTCCCAGGTTCTAATGGGTTCATCTCTCCTAATTGTCTGTGTGGCATGTCTGTTAAATTTAGATAGGGCTCAAATGGGGCCCAAAGAACATCCAGGAGAGAGCCACAAAAATGATTAAAAGGTTGTAAAATTGGGGCTTATGGATTGAAGAATTGGGGGGCTATTCATCCTGGAAAACAGAAAGCTGAGGAGGGTCATAAGAAGACTTCATACTAGATTAATTATGTAAATAAGCAGACAACCAGCTGGCCTGGAATCTCAACCAGTTGTCAGGGAGAGTGGGTACTCAGGGGACCCTTGCTCAAGAAAGTCATAACCTGCCCCCTGGGAAATTCTGTCCCCCTGGTTCTACTTCCTGGCCACACTGCAGTCAGCCTTCCTTTCATTCAACAGGACATTAAGTGAGCACCGAACACTGCCTGGTCCTTCCAAGCTCTGGGCACCGAGCCTGGACACAGACATGAGGAAAAGGGTTATAATCATGCAACAAACAAGATTTGAATACTAATGGTGCTAATAATCATTATCATAGGATCACTGAGTGAGCACGTATTCTGCTTCAGGCCCTCAACTTACCACTGCCAACACAGATTCCATCTCAACACAGGATCTCATGCTCCCAGGGCTCGAGTCCCAGCTGCTTTCTTCGCCCTATTCCTCTTGCACCCTCCCCGCTTTAAAAACTGCAGTCCCCTCTCTTGATACTAGACCTCTGTAAAACACTGTTTGAAAACTGTGTGATTAGTGTCCTTCAAGACCACTTGGGGTTCTAAGATTCTATCCTCATGGGAGGAGATGATCAGGGTCTGTCCAAATGGCAAGACGAAACAAAGTCTGTGACAAATCCTTTAAGATCTCCTTGTAAACTGTGTGCCCTTCATAATCATAATTAGAACCTCCACACTGCAGCCACTTCTATGCTGCCTTTTCACATTGATTCTTGTCAGAGGACCTAGAGGTAGAAGCAGAAAATTTCAGGTGGTCAAGAATGGAATGTAGATGACTGGCCCAGACCTTCAGCTGCAACCTATCTCAACACTGATACCAGATAGGAAGAGGTGAGATGATTCACTTCTTCCTCAACCTTGTTTATACACAAGTTTTGGGTGTTTTTTTTATGTTGGACTAAGAGAAAAAGCAGGTGACAACTTATAAGAGACACCAAATAAAACAGTTCTTTCATTCATGCTTAGAATAGGATTGCTTAATTCTGGAAGGTAGATATTAAATATTTATATATGCATATGTATTTATATATGCAGTGAATATATACATATGTAGAAATAGAAATATTTATATATATTAAATATATAAATATAAAAGTATGTGTATATATGATATATATTTTAATGCAGTTACTCTCAGTCAATCCTAACCCATATGTCACACCAAGGTCAGAAGATGGTGCTGCCGTGCTGACTTTGGGAAAGTTATCCAGCCTCACAGCCTCATCTGGAACCCTTTCAGCAAAAGAGAGCTTCTATTTTTTCTCAAACAAATTCCTTCCTTGGGCAGCTCTATCTTTTATCTCTTTCTGTGTTTACCTGAAATCTGTCTGCCTGTGATTTCTTCCCCATTAGTTCTAACTCTCAGCAACATATAGCAAGAGGGCCACCCTTGTTTTTCAGACACACTTGAGTGAAGACACCCAGAGCCTTGGGGGCAGGGCCCTCACCCCAGCATGTTTGGAAGGCAGGGTCTCTGCCCCAGAAAGCCCGGTTCATTAAACCAAAGTGGATTATCTCAAAACTTAAATTACAAAGGAATTTGCCCCATTGGATTTGGGACTTGCTCAGAGACCATCACCCTCCTTCTTTCTTATTTCTCCCTTTCGGAATAGAAGTCTACCTTTTGTGTGTCCCATCATTGTATTTTGTAAGCATATAATTTGTTTGATTTCACAGGTTCACAGCTGGAAAGGAATTTGCCTCAGGATGAATTGTACATTGAGTGTCACCCATATGTGATTAAGTGATTTTATATAAGACTTCAGATTTTAGACTTTTGAGTTGAAGCCATTTTTAAGTAGCCTGGTGGCACCCATACACTACTGTGCATTCATTCTGACTGGTTAGTGCCTATATCACACCAATTACTAAATGCATTGACTATCATGGCTTTGCCTATCCATTTCCTACAAATGTTTATAGCTCCCTCCTCATTAGCCATCTCCACAACAAAGTCAGTCAGCTGGCCCTGTACTCATAACTCATTACAGATAGCTTTTGTTTAGTTAATGGGGGAAAAAATCAAGCATGGAATTATTGTTAATTAGTAGAGCTGAATACAACTAAATTAACTACTTGACTAAATTATTGTACCTCTGAGTTTATGCTTTAGGAAGCAGAGCAACTGTCTGTGACAAAAGCTATTTCCTTCTGAACTGAAGTGGATGGTACACACTTCAGCCCTTCAATCTAAGGTTTCTGCGACACTCTCTACGTGTCTTTTTCCTTTTGATAAAAGAGATGTCAATAATGTAGAACCAAAGGCAAAGAAATACTCTAACTTTAGAATAGAGGTTGAAATTAAATAGCTAGAAAAAAATCGGTTTGGAAAATATGGTCAGCACATGTACCTAATTCATTGTGGCTACAATAAACATGTCCCCTGTCCCTCGATGCATCACCGCACATTGGAAATCCCCGTGGCCATGCTGCTTGCTCTGGCCCAACGTGGTGCTCCATCTCCTCACTTCCCTCCCTGCTACCTACTGGGCAGTTCGTTGGTAGCTGCTCCCTGCTCCAGGGCTTACTGGCTCACTCTTTCTTAGTCTTTCATGACCACAAAGCTTCCTCCAAAGCTCCTTACTCATCACATCTTTTTGTTTCTTCAGCACACTTATTGGTCATTGATTTTATCTTGTTAGTTGTTGATCTATCACCTACTTTCCCCATCATGCTCCTAGGAACTACATGTGCCTTGTCATCAGTGCATCTTCAATGCTTCAAATGGCGCCTGGCACATAATAGAGTTGAATAAATGTTTGCAGAGGGGAAAAGGGAGGAAGAGAGGAAAGTAAGGGAAGAAAAGAAAGAGGGAAAGAGGAAGGGAAGAAAGTATGACAGGAGGAAGGGAGGGAGAGAGGAAAGCATGAAGAAAGAGTGGAATTAAGAGAAAGAAGGAGGTAAAAAGGATGACAGGAGTATGACTTTGACTTAAGGCTGTAGGCCACGAAGGAAAATGCCACTGAAACCATTAAATAATACACCAAATGACCAAAATCTGTTGGAAAAGCACCGACGCCTTCCTAATGCAGTACAAATTCACTTGGCAGAGAAATGGTAATACCTTGCAGAATCATAAACAAAATGAAAAGCACAAGCAAGTACGTCTCCTCTCCAGAATTATGTAAGGCCTCTTAATCCTGTTAAACAGTGATTGATAGTTTTGCCTTTAAAATTGGAAAACTTGAAGACTGATTTTGAATGAAATATTTGCAAGAAAGAAGCAGACACATGTCATAAAATATGTCCCCACCAAACAAAAAAATTAAGGGAGAGAAAAATGTATTAATTTTTTGAATGAGTTTTGGGATCACCAGCCCAGTGAAATTCCCATTGCTGAAATGAGCCTGACTCTACAATCATGAAATAGTTGAGGAAAGATTCAGATGGGGGCGGTTGGAAGCCGAGCTAATTTCCAGGAACTCTCTTGCTTTTGCACATGTACCACTAGAGGCAATTGTAGGGCTGTGCTAATGAGACATTGTACTAGCATATTGAATTCTAATTGCTACATGTCTGAACATCCCCTTACTGGAGAGAAGGAGGGAGAAAATCAGATCCTAAATGAAAACACACTGAACATCTCGCCTGATCAATGGGAGCCCCAGAAGGGCAGCGGCACTCGCCCTCCCTCAAGCTGATACACACCTGACAGCCCATCAGAAAATAATGGCTCAGAAAAAGCTCATTTGCCTGTATCTTACTGCCTCTGTGGCCAGTAAGATTGTTACTATCGCTGGCTTTATTTTTGATAAATTGCAGATTTTGACACAGGTATATGCTGGGTCTCGCTGGCGTCCATGAGAATAGAAAGAGGAAACCATTTATTTGCCTGACAAGGCGCCGTCATTCACCTTCCTCATGTTCCAGTGAGGCGTCACCTCATCCAACAAATCATATCCATTTCCTGGGTCCACAAGGGGTATCTCCCAATATCCACTGGTTGATTTAATTGTTAAAATTAACAAACATTTATTAAGTTGCTATTATATGCTATGAACTTTGCTCAGCACATTTCAGGCCTATCCATTTATTTTGCAGAATCCATGATGCAGACATTTCTTTAGCCATTTAGCAGATCAGGAAATTGAGGCTCAAGGAGTTTAACTAAAGTCAGTCAATTTAACACAAAGCAGAGACTAAAGAGCCAGGGGCATTTGATCCATGTCCCTGGATCTTGACAGCTGGCACCTGCTTCCTCCTCTGGGATACCCTTGGGGATCCCCAAGCCAGGACAAGGCTGACTCTGTAGCACTTGCTCTTAAGTAACTCCACTCAGCACACACTCTGGGACATCATCAACTGTAAGGCACTGCAATTATTGATTTGCCTGTCTATCCCCCTTAAAGAGATTTTGAGGTCTTTGGACATAAAGAATGGGCCTTAGACAAGTTTGTACCCCAGCACTTAGTCACTGTCAGTATGGAATGAATGAATGCAGGAATGAATGAGTGACAAGAGCACCTACCCTTTTAAAACGAAGCTGAAGTAATGCTTAGATAAAATTGAACAACACTGCACGGAAGTTAACAGGCAAGAGAGCCAGAGCTGTCCCAGTGGACGCAGCCTTAATGTTTCATTCAGTAACATCTATAATTCAAACCCAAATTCAGCAAGACAGATGCCCCAATCAAGGCGTTCAAACCATGTTAGAGGCATTGTGCCCCCAGAGCCTGCTGTGGCCTGAGGGCTTCCTCCACAGAGCTAGGAGCCCCCCAGCCCACTCCATCCCACCCCCACCCCTTCATTTGTCTGTGATGTGCAGTTTTAGAGCTTAGGAACATTCAAGCCATGTCACCCGCCTTTTACAAAAGCTTTTTGAGCTGCAGCAGTGTGTTGGGTTTTTTTAATTTGGTGCTGTTGTAAAGGAGGGGCTGAGGATGAAGGGGAAAGGAGAGAAATGGAATGCCTTGAAAACAGAAACTAGAAACAGATAAAAGCAAAGTTCAATACAAAGGCATCTATAATATGGATGCCTCTGGAATTTCTGAAGCCACCGGTGCTGGGTGGGATCACATTCTGAGCAGAGACAGCACTAAGGGTGTTCTCTCTGACTGGCTTCCCAAAGAAGAAATTACACATGGCTATGAATGGGCGTCCACCCTGTCCATGCAGCAGAGAGGAATGGGGAGGCAGAAGGCAAAATCTATAAGATGGGATTTGAAAGAGGCAAAGGCCATTTTCTTATTGCTTACAAAAGTATTTTTAGTTTTTCCTTGTCTCAGGTAATGAACCTTCAGACTTAGTTGTCAAATGCAAGTAGTTTATTTAGCAGGTGATTCCAGGAAGCAGTGACATGGAGGTGGGCCGTGACATGGGGATGAGATGGAAGGTGATCATCAACATTATCAGCCTAGCTACCACTTGGGTATCGGTCCCAGTGGGGACTCAGAAATGGTGTGGAACACTCTCCAGAGATGTGTGCCCGGAGGAACATGGGAGCTGGGACAATTACCCTACAATCCCACTTCGTCCTTGGGTGCGTGCTTCTGGTAGAAGTGTGAGCTCCCAGCATTTCAGGGCAAACGCAGGCTGCAAAGGCTCCTGCAGCCAGAGCAAGGGCCCAAGGGCTCAGTGCCCCCAGGGTTTGCAGTGAGAAGCTGCCAGAGGAAATGGTGAGTAAGGAGTGGACATGAGTGGGACACAGACAGGGTGTGTGATAGACCTAAATTATATTACATATACCTTATATACTATGCATGTGTGTGTATATCATGTGTGTGTGTGTATAAAGCACATGGACACATATATACCTGAGTATATAGTGTTTATATGTGTGGAAGAAAACAAAAATATGTAAGCAATGGTTATCTCTGCTACAAGAGCATTCATTAACTGATGCCATAAATATTTATGGAGCATTTACTATATGTTAGCCACTGCTCTATGAATGGGAAAACACTGTGACCAAGCTGAGGAGGTCCCTAACCACACAGAGCTTATTTTATAGTCACAAGAGACAGAAATACACATACCAACTTAGAGTATATATTTTTATCAGGATAAGTACTATATTAAAAAACCCTGAAATGCAAGGGAAGGTCTCAAGGCGAAAGTGAAGTTCTTGCTGAGATGTGACTGATAAGGAACCGGGTGGGTGAAGGTGTAGGGGCTCCAGCCTTCCACATGCAATGGCCCTAAGCTAGGAAGAAGCTTATTACCATTTTATACTTTTCTATTTGCAAACTTTCTGAAATGTTTACCTATTGTTAAAAGCAAAGGAGAAAATACAATAAAATTATTTTTAAAATATTCTTTGAGTGAGAAAAAGAAAAATCCAAAGACTATTATTGATCCTTAGAAATTTGACTGATACTACATTCTAAAATTGGTCATCTGCTGGGAATCAGAAAACCTCCATTAACTTCTCTTAATGGATGGTAAGTCCAGAATCAATCGATAAGTATTTGTGGAGCTTACACTGTATAAAAGGCACTGCATTTGGGCCCTGGGGAGCACTGACATGAGCAAGACAGTGATGGGCTGTCATGCTGTCATGTTTAGTAGGGGAGGTGAAGATCGTAAGAAACCAGTTCTATGATTAGAAATTTCATGGTAACAACTGTGACAGAGTGTAGATAAGGTGCCCTAAGACTAATCTAGGCAGGGGCAAGTTTGGGAATGCTTTCCAGGGTAGAAGGCATTTGAAATGGACTTAGGAAGTGAGTAAGCTTGCCATAGCCACAGGCGAAAGAACAGCATGCATGAGGGTAAGCAGAGGAAATGTGCAGCTCTTTGAGGAATAAGTAATTTACAGTGTGCAAAAAATCTTGTTCTTAGCATTCAGGAACAGAAGAGCAGGGGGAGAATTGGTGGAACGGAATGACAGTGCCAGGACCAATGGTGATTGCTGGTTTGCCAGCTGCTCAGCCATTTCTCTGCTTTTGATAACAATGCTCCTGTTTCCTTGGGGAGCCACCTCTCCCGACCCCCTTGCAATTTAAGTTAACGTGTTTGGGTGGAGCTCTGGCTTCAGAAGAGGGCATGTGACTACAGCCTGACAAATCAAAGAATCCCATCCCCTTGTTTGTAACAAGTGGTGGAAGAAGGAACACATGACCTAACAAGAGCCAATTAGATTTAGTTCAAAAATTTGTATTGAATATGTTGGGAAAAGAAAACTCTTCTTTCCAGTGGAGCTGCGGAGGGGACAGACTGTAAGTCTGAGACTGCTGCCAGGAGCCACCTTTACCACTGTGATGAGAGGGACTTTTTCAGAATGGGGCTAACAAAGAGGAAAGGATATCTGAGAGAGGAAATGAAGAAGACATTTTTAATGACAAATTTTAGGGTCAACTCTAGATTTTCCAGTTATGGAACCTACTTTGGGGGTAGATTTCTGTCCTTTGCAATCAAAAGTCCTAATATACCAGTTGAATAAAACCCTATACAAAGATCCCTTTGTGAATGTGCAGAGAAGTTTCATCCATGAAAACCCAACACTGAAAACAACCCAAATGTCCACCAACAGGTAAATGGATAAAACAAAATGTGGTATACTCATTATAATACTGCTCAGTAACAAAAAAGGAATCAACTACTGATACATTCAACAACATAGATAAATCTCAAAAATATTATGCTTAGTAAAGAAAGTCAGACACAAAATACTGTATGATTCCATATATATGAAAATTCTAGGAAAATAAATCTAATCTATAGTGACAGAAAACCAGTCAGTAGTTGTCTGAGGCCAGAGGCATATGTGGGGATAGTTGAGGAAGGGGCACAAAGGATTTTTTAGAGTGATAAAAATATTCTATGTTTTGACTGGTGGTGCTTATGCTGGTGCATAACTTTGTCAAAAGTTATAGAAATGTATTCCCAATGGATGGATTTTATTGTATATAAACCTTAAAACAGTTGATTTTTTTAAAAAAATGAATGCAGAATACAAACATTTCAGACAAAAGTATGTGCACCATTCTAAAGAGTCTTCATACTGTTGTATAGAAAAGAAAGAGCCAGTGAAGGTGTTTGAGATGAGGGTTTTCCCCACTTGGGGTTGCTTTTCAGAGGGTCCATATGTTGTCAGAATTCATGGCTTAGTGGACAGGAGCTCAGGTATCTGTCCAGAACCCTGCAGATTGAAACTGTATATCCATCTTTGTATGACCTTGGGTATACTACGCATCTTCTCTGTGCCTCAGTTGTTGTTTCTTTTTCATTTATAAAATGTTGGTAGTAACAGCACCAATCTCAGCCATTGTAAAGACGGAATGACAATGTGTTTAACACACTTGGAAAAGGGGGAGGAGCAAACGGAAGAGAAGAAGGAAGAGAAGTCAGAAATGTTAAGAATCTTAGTAACGGGTGGAAGTATCAACTGGATGGGGGAAAAGATAATGGCAAAGGGACTATAGGGTTTGACTAAGAAAAATAGGATCTTGAACTGGGGCAATGCCCATGAAAGTGAAAGGGAGATGTAAATCTGAGAAATATTTCAGAGGTATTGTCAACAGGATTTGTCGACTAATAGATGGCAAGGAAGAGAAAGAAATAATATTACTCAGAACTTTCTAACTTTGAAGGGTAAACGGATATTTATGCTATTAGCTGGGGTGGGAGAGAAAACAGGAAGAGGAACTGACTCATGGTAAAGATAACAAGTTCACTTTTAGCCACCTGGAGCTGAAGCTGGTCTCTGGAAGGCAGGTTGGCAATGTCCAATGTGGCAGAAAGCAATGCTTGCCAAGGTGCCTGTAATACTCAGGGAGGGGAGATCAGCCACCATAAAGACATGACCTCTTTTTGTAGTTTTAGAGATCAGGCTAGTGCTCTGAATAGCAATCATTGTGGATAATCACTATGTATGGAGAAAACAAGGCTTGATGCACCGGGAAGTCATACCAGAAAGCAATTAGAACATATCTTGTCAGTGATGCCGCCAGTGGAATCACGCACGAGAGCAGAAAGGAGAGTAAAACTCCAAACAGGATGAGAAGTTGTGATGTTCTGACAGCGGCTTTTCTCTAGATGCTTGCAAAATGCCAGCACAGGATTTAACATCTTAGAATCTGTGAAATGATTAAGCTTAATCATTAACTAATGTAAACTTCTTACTTCCTAGGGATATACAGGGTCCGGCACAAAGAATTACAAAATCTTTTTATTACAAAATCTTTTATTACAAAATCATAAGCATGTAATTCTGTAACATAACAATATCACACCCAAGCACACCTTTTAACATTTTAGGTGAAATTTTCAAATTAAAACTATAAATTATTACACCCATATTATTACCCTACCAACAACACTCAAGCACACCTTACTTCTGCCAGACCCTATATATACATACATTAAACAATTATTAGCCCTGATTTTTGTGACAATATTTTTCTTAAAAGACGAAGGTTTGAACTGAGTATTTGCAAGGAACTTCCACTAATTAACTTCCACTAATACACTACTACCGTTCACTGGTTGATTCCAGAACTCTACTCTGGCATAAAGTGTTGGTGACATTTCACTTTCTGTAGCGATTCTCTACATTTGTTCCATGGAATATTGCCTCAAGAGGTGTTCTGAGAACAAAAGGGCCCCATGGATACGTAGATTTGGGAACTGCTGCACTCTAACTTCTACAGGAAAATTCAGGATGTGCATTCACATAATAAAGGCTCTGAGAAGTCCTGCAGTTTAAAAACCTCATTTAATTTTGTTTAACCTAGGTGTTTAGCTAAATGTATGTTAGATTCTGTGACACTTTCCATCGTCTTGAGAAATTAATATTGGGGCCCTGGCTGGTGTGGCTCAGTGGATTGAGCATGGGCCTCCAAACCAAAGGGTCACTGGTTTGATTCCCAGTCGGGGCACATGCCTGGGTTGCAGACCAGGTCCCCAGTGAGGGGCGTGCCAGAGGCAACCACACATTGATGTTTCTCTCCCTCTCTTCCTCCTTCCCTTCCTCTCTCTCTCTAAAAACAAGGAAATTAATATTCATAACGTATACTTTGGGAAACAATAGAAAATGCTTCCATAGGCCATATTTCTAAAGTAACCCAATTTCTAGAGTAAGCCAATCTTAGCCAATTTGAAATAAATAAACAAAGCTTTCTGCTTGACAACTTGCAGGCAAGTGTCTAGCCAATTCATTGGCTGAATCATTTTATTTCCTTTTTTTGCAGAGAATTGTTGAGACATCAAGTTAGTACCACCTACATGGGTCTGCATAAGCTGTATTGTTGACTGTTTATGAAAATTAGATAGAACATTCCTCTCCTAACAGCCAAATAACACTTGGCATGGACAAAAGAGAATAACTTAATATGTTGCTATATTTGTTCTATGACATTGTTTAGGGTCATGTATTGTAGTAGAAGGAAAAACACTAAAAGCTATATTTGTAGATTAAATATAAAAATCAAAATGTATATACTGATTGCATTTTGGTTTTAAAAATGCCTTAATCAACATGAAGACTTGTTTTACACACAATCCCTTAACCATTATTTCTAAAAGAGTCCTAGGAGAATGGAAGTCTCTCCAGAAGACAGTTAAACACCTACCATCAAGGCAGTCGTGCTAATGAAGTGAAGACTGGGAAATGGGACCTGGGAATCAACCACCTTACCTGCTGCACCCTTCCAATCAGCCCCATCTAGCTGGTGTGGGGTGGAAGTTAATGTGATTCGATAGCTTGCTTCCCTCCCACCTGCATAGTGTGTGTGCTCAGGAGGTTGGAGAAGACTACTCTCCTCACATAACTAGTCCTCCTGGAAGCTTAGTGCCAGATGCAGGGGAGATGAACAGCTGTTCTTGGCAGGATAGCCTTAGATAGACACGAGGGCCCTCCCAGTCCCCACCACAGCCAGATCCCAGTTTCACCAAATTAGTTCACATCTCTCTCTATATGAAAACAAAGGTATTAGTAATATCTACCTTGAACAATCAGAATGTTGTGAGGAGCAAATAAAACAACAGATGTGAATGTGTTTCGTACACAGAACATAATAAATTATTATTATATGAAGATCTTCTTTCCGCTTAAACCAGAGGTTGGCAAACTATGGCCCATGGGTCAAATCTGTTCTGCAGCCCAATTCTGTACAGCCTGTAAGTTAGAAATGGCTTTTACAGTTTGAAATACTAGTAAAAGAAGGAGAAAAGGGAGAAGGAGCAGGAGGGACAAAATAAGGAGGAGGAAGGGAATATGCAGCAGAGCCCACATGGGGCCTGCAAAACCTAAAATATTTACTATGTATCCCTTTACAGAAAAAGAAAATGTGTGGATCCCTGTTTTTCTTTTTAGAAAAGAAAAACAGGCTATTTCTTCACCTTCCTGTAATAGACTGCAAAAATGGCCCTGATTCTTCCACTCCCTGCGCCATGTAACTATTCGGTATCCTCCCACTTTGACACTGGCTGCAGCCATGAAGTCCTTGCCAATGGAATGCTTGCCAAACAGGCTTGAAAAGCGCCCATAGGATTGCGCTTGCTCTCTCGTGCCTCTACCATTACTCTGAGAACATGTCAGAGCTAAACGTGCTACAAGGTGGGAGTCATGTGGCAAAGCCAAGTCAACTCAGTCATCACAGCTGAGGCCAACATAGATCAACCAACAGTCAGTCAGCTGACTCCCCAACATGTGAGTAAACCCAGACAAGATCAGGAGAGCCACCTAGGTGACAGCTGACCCCACATGCACGGGCAAAAAACACTACCTGTCATATGCTACTGAAGTTTTGTTACACAGCAAAATCTGTTATACTTTCTTCCTTTTCACTCACCACCTGCGGAAGATACCCAGGAAAACACAGTTCTCACCGCAGTCTTCAATAAGGTCAGGTTATTCCTACCAGCTCCCATCTTCACTTTTGGGTGCAAACATATGCTTGACATCCACAAACCCTTCACACTTGCCAGAGAACACTAAAGAGGGTAGAGAGAATGCAGCCTGGGAAGTAGAACTCTCATTTTTACCAGTGCCCCAATTTTCCAGACTCATCGTTTTCCCTGCAGGGAGATGTCTTCATCTTCAGTACCTGGAGACATGGATGAACTGCTCTAATAGTTAACTTTTCTCAAACCACCTTAAAATTGAAACATGAATGCATAATTCTTTCTTTAACTGCATAGTGTGGTGGTTTTAAAATATCTCTACAAATTATTTGACCCTTCTTCTTCAAGAGGTAAAGCTTAATTCTTTTCTCTTTGAGTATGGAGCACAACTTAGTGACTTGTTTCTAATAAACAGACTGTGATAGAAGTGATGGTGATGACACCCACAATTAGGACAAAAAAGACATTCTGGCTGCTGCCCTGCTTTTCTCTCTCTGAGCAATGCCACTCTGAGGAAAACCAGTTGCCACGCTGTGTAAATAGTCCAGCATGCCTATGGAGACACTGATGTGTCAAGGAACTGAGGCCTCCTGCCAATAGCCATGTGAAGGCACTGTCTTAAAAGTAGATCTCCCAGCCCTGATCAAGCCTTCGGATGAGACTGCAGCCCTGGCCAATGTTTTGACAACAATGTCATGAAAAACTCTGAACCAGAACCACCAAGGTAGACTGTGCCTGAGATAATAAATAATTTTAAAGACACCAGAATTTGGGGTAATTTTAATGACAGCAATAGATAATTAATACA
>PVKM010027001.1:0-19021 GCA_004027735.1 Carollia perspicillata | reverse complement strand
TTTCTTTGCCTTCCCATTGTTTGAGACTCTTCTTGATAGCTTCAGCTTCTTAAATGGATTTGTTCTGGATCCCAGGGTTTATGGTGTGAACTGCTGTCATAGAATACATGTCAGCTTCAGGTATGCAGTCTCCTTCATGTATCCTGGTGTTCACCACTTCCACCTACTCTTTTTTGTGATCAGTTGCAGGGGGAGGCAAAATGGTTTAAGACAGGAGGAGAGTATTGTATGGTATTTATAGTATCAGCCAGTAGAGAAGAGATAGGAGATCCTTTGGCTATGTATAGTGTTAACCATGATCTTCAACCCAAGTAGCCACTTTTAAGGAAGGATGGGAAGAAGATAAGACTCTTATTGGGGAAGGAAGGGTGTGAGTTGGATCTAGAAAGCAGTGAGGTTGTGGGAGGTCAGATTCTGGGGTAAGGTGAGAGTAAAGGATAGTAAATAGGTGTAGTGTGTGAGAGAATAGAATTAACCACTACAGTAATAGACTTCCCGAGACTGTGACATGGGCTGAGCTCTGGGAGGGGTGTTGTGAAGTATTTACAACTGGATGGGACAGCTATTATTTACGATAATATTACAGCAACGCTCATATGCCAGAATCTATGTGATCTGAATAACATGAACAGGGGGTATAGGACTTTGAGTAGTGTGCTAATGGAACACAAGTGATGTAAAGGACAGTAAATTAGCAATACATTGTGCATGAGAGAACGGGGAAACCTGTCAAATGATACAATATAACCAGCAAAGCCAAGAAGACTATACAGAAAGAAGAGGAATACAAAAATACTATTAAAATAAAAGATGTAAGAATAATGAAAAAATAATAATACAATTATGTAGTAACTTGTAGTTTCTCTGCAATAGCAAAGTGAAATTTGTCTCACTGTCCCAGCTGTTGGGTTGCCCCCTCCTTTGGTCCACCTCTGGTCCTTTCACAGTTCCAGGTTTTTTTTGTCTCACTTGTGGGTATTAAAAAAAAGGCAGGAGAAGGGAGAAAGAAGAGATAAAATTGGAAAGAAAGGAAGAAGGTCTCAAACGTGAAAGAAGGAAAGAGAGGAAAAAGAAATTAAAAGATAAAACAATAATAAAAATTTTTTAAATTACTTAAAAAAACAACAGAAAAAAAAAAAAAAAGGACCACACACCTCTTGTTGGTTTCAAACTGACCAAACCAGTTTTTTTTTTGGTCTTGCTGGCTGCAGCAGGTTGAGGGGCAATTTGTGTGGCTTTTCTTCCTTCCCAATGTGTACTCAGCCAGTCTTGTGAGCAATATCCCAAGACCTAGTCTGGCTCCTCTCCCCAGTATCTTAGGTCGGGGAATCCAGGTTTTCTTTAGAGCACTTTTTCCCTGGGAGTTTTCACTGTATGCTGGGGTGTGGGGGTGTGCGCTCAGCTCAGCTGCCTCAGTCCCTCAGATTTGGGCATGAAACATTCCCAGTGCTATGGAGGAACACAGCACCTTCCACATAACCACAGTGTTGCTGCCTGGCTGGGTGGGGAGTTGGCCAAGCAGCTGTTGCAGCAGAATCCCCAAACAGTTTCACTTTTTGAGAAATTCCTCCTACTCAAGCCTGCAGCCCCATAGAACCCAATTCTCCAGCCAGACTGCTGACTATCCGGGTCAGTGTACGTCACTACGGGACTCTCAGCTCTCCCAAGCCAATGATCACAGACTCTGCAGGTGATCACTGCCCCTGTGTGTTTTGCCTCTTTTTCCTTATTCCCCTCTCTGCAAGTTCCAGTAACGACGTTTCTCCTGGTGCTGCTCAAACCCTGCTAGGCTGGGGAGGGAGGGAGCAGTTGACCTGGCTCTCTCCCAAGGACTCTGTGGCAGGCCCTCCACTTTAAAGGAGTCTGTGGTAGACCCAGGGCCAGTGTTGGGGCACTGGGCCTAGGGCTGCAACTGCCCTGGTTCCCATGCTGGTCCCCGGAACCTTACTGTCCTGAAATATCCTTCTTACCATCTGTTTTTTCAGTGTCCACTACAATTTTTTAACTCATTTTCAAATACGCTGGGGTACTGTTGGCTGTTTGCTCTGTTCCTCTGTAGATTGGCCAGGTTTTTCTCCTGTGTGTAGGGGGGAGTGGAATCCACTGCCTCCTACTCCATCACCATCTTCCCAGCTCCAATAGTTTTTTATTGATCTTCTACCTCTACTCATTTTTCAAAGTGAGGTAGGTACTGACATCTCCACTGTTATGTAGAACTATCTCTTCAATTATCTCAATATTTCCTTCAGTTTTGGGGCTCTATTATTAGCTATGTATATATTTATAATTATATCTTCTTGATGGATTGCTCTTTTTATCAATAAATAGTATCATTCTTTGTCTTTGAAATAATTTTTAATTAAAGGGAGTCTCTTGTAGACTTACTCATTCTGCAAGTGCTTCTTCCTTCCTATTGCTTTTTGTTCTACTTCCATATTGTCTCTGTAAACTTGGGCTACTTAACATAACTTCTCTGGGCTCTCTTTCTCTGTACAACATAGAGAGGTCTCTTGGTATGAAGGCTGGTTTATCTCAAGATCATTTTTTATTAATCAATGCACTTTTAACTTTTCATGAGGAAGCATTCACACTTTATTTCATTGATTCTAAGATATATAAGATTGCAGATATTAGAACATATGTTATAATTGGTGTATAAGACAGCACTGTTTCATTGTTTAATTTTCAGCATTAAATAATTACTGGTACAAAAGAAATCATTCTACAAAAGTAATATCTTAGATTCTATAAGATATGTTGAATTAGTCCTATTTAGGATCCTTTGAGATACATTAAATTCATGGCAAGCTGATTTAAACTTTTTAATAAAGGTGACCAGGTGATATCCTGTTTCTTCTCTCAATTTCTGGACCTTGGGTCTATTGTTAGACTATCTCAAATGCTCCTTCTTTATAAAACTCAGAGCATGGAAAAAGGGGTAAATTTTAAGTTACAGATTTTGAATATAAGATCATGAAAACTGGTATGAATAATGGAGATAAATGTTCAACCTCCTCTTTGCTCACAATGGGACATTGAGTCCTGGCTTGGCAAAAAGACTTCTCAAGGTCTTATTGAGAATTAGTGGTAGAGTGAGAGTTAGTATTATGGTCTATTGTTTTTCTCTATCAGATGAGGCTGTATCCTTTTACTCCTTTCCTCTCAGCTTCATATATCTGTATATCATTATAAGTAATTCTAAAGGCATTCTCCCCACATTAATGAGCAGTTAGAATGGAGACAACTACACATCTTTAAAATTGTTAAATCATTTTTGTAATTCACATAATGTGATTTCCATTTGTACATGAGTTAAAATACCAAGATAAGCCAGAGCTGCATTGCAGACTATGTTCTCTTCCTTCCAGGCACTAGCAAGATCAATGGTGGTGAGAAGAGGGGGCTGGCAGCCTTTGTTAACCCTTAGTGGCAATTAAAATGTTTATGTCAATTGCATCAGGAAATGCAGATATTAGCCTCAGCCCTGATGTAGCTAGCTATCTGGCTGTGTGGCCTGAGGTCTTGGTTGGTGGCACAACACTTACTCTGAAGTTTCTACAGCCAATAGTGGAGCAATTTGGGAGGCAATATTTTAGGAGAAGCTGGATCAAATGCCAAACAGATAGATATTAAGAAATTGAAAAAGTATATATAAGTAGAAATTCAGCTTCTATGAATTTATCCTTTGGAAATAAGATAAGCTACAAATATGTGTATATATAAGGATGAATACAGAAATACTATTCATCGTAGTGAAAAATTGGAAATACTGTAAGTTAATATTTGACAACATGATTAAGCACATGATAGTTCTTTTCAGTGAGATGGTATGTAGTGACTAAAAATAAAAATAAGTATGTATGGTTATAAATTTTTTTTCAAAATTAATCAAAAGGCAGGTTATAAAATACTGTGTGAAATATAATTCCATGCATATAAATTAAAAATGTATGTATGTCTATATGCATATGAAAAAGAACTGGTAGTATGTTCATTAAATGTCAAAAGTGGCTTCCTATGGTTGGTGGAGTTAATACGTTATTTTCTCTATTTGCTTGTTTATACTTTGTATATCTTCTACAAAGAATATGTCTTTTTAATAATTAAAATGTTTAATAAAAATTAAGACAGACCATTTAAAGAAGAAGAGGCTAAATAGCAGGGAAGATGATGGGAATGAATCCATGAAGCTGAAAAAATGGATCTTGGACAAAGCAGTGATGACTAAGTAAAGGCAGAACTTCACTTTGTTTTCAAAGCTGCTTTGCTTTCTGGAAGGTTTCTGTGGATAAATACAAGGGATGGCTCCTGACAGCTTATGGATCTGTGTCCCAGAGCAAGGCACTATCTTTGGTCCATGCATCCATACCTAACATAGTCCCACAATAAGTGCTCTGTAAATGTTTAGTGGCTGAATAATGATAAACAGATACACAGCTATTAGTCACTCACTAAGAAACATTTTTTACATAATATTACATGAGGCAAACACTGCATGCTTTCAGGCAAATGTCCAAATTAATATTTCAAAAGGAAACACTTCATTTACAACATTCTGATATTTATAAGTAAATATATTCACAAAGAGATTACTCACTCAACTATATTTCCACAACTTTCCCAGAGTTTGGGGGGATGATATGCCTCTAAGCCCAGCACACTGTAAAACATTTATTACCTTAAAATTACTTCTCACTTTTATGAAATGATTAAACCCAAGTTTGCTTGGAAATGATCCGAAGCAGTCAGCCTCAATCAAGTTCTCAGTCTAGCACTGACCAGCTGTGGGGTATTGTACAAGTAATTTCCATTCCACCCTGTGAGGCCTTCGTGTTTGCACATGTACAATCTATACAAAAACTCCTCCAAATCTAAGAGTAATGACTCCATAGCTTAATGAAATCTAAAATAAGCCTATGTATCATCTGTTAAAAATGTAGAAGATTCTTTGTATTCTTGCCCAAAGGCCCGTCTCCATTAGGGTTTCTGGTATTGAACATGCATAACTCCCTTTTGCCAAGTCGAAGAGACATTGGTTTTATTTATTTTTTAGAGTAAAATTTTATAGATTTTATTTGAACATTTCACCTAAAATGTCACATGGTATGCTTGAGTGTGATATTGTTATGTTACAGAATTACATGCTTGTGATTTTGTAATAAAAGATTTTGTAATAAAAGGGGGTGATATTTGAGACATTGGTTTTAATCAGTGGATTTGCATATACACAGAAGTCACTCACCCATTGGTGTCTACTGTTCTTAATCAGCTGTACATAGGAAAGCAATGGTCTTGTCCTAAGTTCTTTGACTCCTTTGCAAGAGGGAAAAGAGAGGAATAAAAGGAAGGATATATGATAATGGCAAAAGGTGGTTATTCATTCATTATACATATAATCAGTGACTTTTTCTTGGCTTGTTATACTTCCTTCCTTCCCATCTATATTATGGACACCCAAAAATTATTGTTCCCCTCTATATTAGTTAGGGAAACTAAAGCTAGCCTGCATCAAACTTTAGGGCTTAGCAGAAAAAGGGTTGTCATTCACATCCCAATCCAATGTAAGTATTCCTGGTTGGGTAGCTTCCTCATTCTCATCCTGGACCTAGGGTCCTCTAATTTGCAGAGTTCTCTCCATCAATCTGATGTATAGGAAAGGAAATGAAGATCACATGGAGTTGTTATGGGCTAAGTCTGCCCAAAGTTCATATCATTTTCACTCATATTTTGTATGGAAGAGTCACATGGCCACACCTTACTGCAGGGGAGCTTGGGAACCATGGTTGAACTATGTGCCTAAGAAGAGAACAGAAATATTGGTGAGGGTTGGGGGTCTCTGCCACTTCCTCCAAGGTCAAGTCCTCCATTCTTTTATTTTAATCAGAATACAAATCATTAAGTCATTACAATAAATCTGGAGATAAGTAAAGACAAAGGAAAACAAGTTGGGATACTGAAACCATAGCATAACTAATACCTCCTCCAAATTACCCAAAGGGAATATCCAGCCCACAAATTAGACATTGCTTGAATAAGACAGAACCTCTACTGACAGAAAGTATCTGCTTTCTGACAATAAAGAGCTCAATGGCTGAGTCACATAATTAGAGGTGAATGACAGATGATATAAACCATGAATACTGCCTTCTCAGCCTACAGAGGAAGTTAAAACAAATGTAACCAATGGGGGATGTGCCATGAGAGAGGTTGCAGAACTCCCCAAATGTCTGAAGACCACTTATTTCTAGACTTTGGGATATAGTACATTTAATGGAAATAGAGAAGGCTCTGGAGATAGACAGTCCCATTTTAAGCACTGGACCTGCCACTTACTGGACCTTGGGAAAAGAACCCAGCCTCTCTAAACATTGGTTTACTCATCACTAAAATGGGTATAATGATGATACCTTTTCACAAAGCTACTGGGAAGGGTAAGCAGGTCATGTAAAGGTGATTGGTATGAAACTTGGCACAGAGAAAATACCCAATGGAGGATTTTTTGTGTGAAATAGTGGCATTATAATTTCTAAATGTGAGACCCGCTGCTCTAGCCCATCTTGCTCTGAGATATCCACGTGGGCAAAAAGCGGGATGGGAGGCAATGAGATCAGAAGGCTAACAGGGACTTTTACAAGGGACTTGCAGGCCGCCGCAAAGGCTTTGGCTGTTATTCTGAGTGAAATGGAAGAACCTTTAAGGATAATATTAGTATTTACCTCACAGGCTAGTTTTGAAGATTAAATTAAATATGTTTTTTATCATCTCTAAGAAGTTCAGAACATAATGATCATCTTGATCAAAACTTATTTCTTTTTATTGAACTTACTGGGGTGAAACTGGTTAATAAAATTGTACAGGTTTCAGGTGCACAATTCTATAGCACATCATCTGTACACTGCATTATGTGTTCACCACCCCAAGTCAACTCTCCTTCCATCACCATTCATCCCTCCTTTACCCTTCTCTACCTGCCCCTACCTCTCATCCTGTTCCCTCCAGCGATTATCACACTGTTGTCTGTGTCCATGAATTTTTCTTTATTTTTCACTCAATCCCTCTACTCCCTACCCATCCCCCAACCTCCCCTGACAGTTGTTAGCCTGCTATCTATCTCTGACTCTGTCTCTATTTTCCTTGTTAGTTCATTTTGTTCATTAGGTTCTACACAGGAGAGAAATCACATGATATTTGTCTTTCTCTGACAGGCTTATTTCACTTAGTATAATGCTCTCCAGGTCCATCCATGCTGTCAATGCTTAGCCTAGTGCCTGGAACATAAACACCAGCATTATTTTAAATAGCACTAATGTTGTTATTATTCTTATTCTGAACAAGAGGAAAGTGGTGCTGGTTGGGTAAGGCAAAAGGGAAAATAAATCATTGCATCCCTTTGGCTGGCCTCAGTCTTCTCAATAATGTGGAATGGGAGTCCCATGGAAGCCTTGGGGTGAGTCACAAAGGCCTGGCAGAGCTGACATAATGAATGTTGTCTTCCTCAGTCCAGGCTCATAGAGGGATGTTTAAAGACTGGGTGAGATCATGCCTGGAAAGTTCTTTGTGCTCCAGAGGAGAAAGATGTCCTGCAAATTTAAGTTGCTATTATTTTGAAAGCCAAATGCCATGCTTTGAAATGCAGCCAGCCTGTCTTCAATATTTAGATATGTTTCCAAACCATAGCAAGAAAAAGAAACCAACTGTTTATATGCAGTAGTATTTCTGGTAAATGAACTTATTAGTTTAAATGGTAATATTTACAAAGCTCATGAAATAGCATGCTTTCTGTCCATAGAGACCTGTTTTAATTAAAGCTCTCCCTTTAAAATTCATTAAAGTAATCAGTTCTAAGAGATGAGGAGCCCACATATGAGTGCTGCAGATACCCTTCTGCAGGTGCAGAAGGCAATGATGTCAACAATTGTGAAGAGCTCTTCTTTCATTTGATTTAGTTTTATTTAAAGGCACTAGCTGTCTAGCCTCAGGAATTTCACATTTTTATTAGGCATTAGCAGCTTAGTTGCCTATAATGTAGATCACCTCACTATCATTGTCACCTGGTCGGAGCTGTGACTCAGAAGCTGTCTCTCCTAAGGAAGAGAGGATGGAAAAAGGGAAATTGACTATTGAGAGACAAAACATCTCATTATTGCCAAGCCACAAAGAGGTTTTTGTTCTTATAACCTCGAGCCTTGGCTGTACAGGGAAGAGTGATGGCTGGAAGGGCTCAATGAGGGTAGCTTACAGTGGTAATGATATCATAATACTAACAGCAACTACAACCACAATTAGGACTACAGACTATGGAACACTTACTATGTGCTAGATGTACACATTATTGTGTTTTGATCATATAGCAAGCCCATGAGATGACCACTATTAGCATCTTCATTTCACAGATAAGGAAACTGAGGCTGAAAGACACTAAGTCACTTGTCAAAACCCACATAGAGAGTAAATGACAAGAAACCACTGTAGCAGGGGAACGACTGGCCTTGCAATTCCATTATGGCCATTTTCCAGATGTGAGCTCTTTGATGTAATTTCCCTGAACTTCAGTTCACTCATACATAAAATGGACGTGATTATATCTACCTTATTGCATTCTGGCAAGAATCACACGTGGTAACACTAGTACAACATTTAGCAGAGAGGCTGGCACAGAGGACATGCCAAATGCACAGTATCCATTTGTATCATGAGACTGTGAAAGAGAAGCTGTGCACCCAGCTGTCAGGGGAGCCAGCTCTCCTGTACCTCAACTGCTTCCCTGGCAACCACAATTGGGAGACGAGGGGAGGTACCCTGCAAATGAAATGCGGTATTTAAATCAGCTTGCATTGGGATGTAGAAGAGCCCTGAGCATGAGGCAGCTGTGGCAGCCTGTAACAGTCTGCCCTTGTTCTCACAGTGCAATTGGAGCAGAGGTTTTGTGGAAAGCATTGAGGTGGGTATATTAGGTAGAGGCTGACAGCACAGTACAATGAAACAAGAAAAAGTGACAGCTGGGCTCAGAAAGGGGTCTGAGCCACTTTTCTCAGGAAAACAAGCTGTCACTGCCAGACGGAAACACTATGGCAATCTTGTCCAACCTCTTCAGTTTTCATATAGGGATTAAAAAGCCCCATTAGTGTAAGTCTGTTTTATTTCATGTCCATAGAGCAAGTCTCTACACTGGAGTTCAAGATGGCTCTGTCACCTTGCTAACTATATGGCCTTGACAAAATTACCTAATGTGTTTATTCCTCAACTTCCTCATCTAGTAAGAAGTACCTACTTCAAAGTTTCCCCAAGATTAAATGAAAGAATTCCCATAAAAACCCTAGTACAGTGCTTGGCACCTGCAAAACATTCAGTCCATAGAAGCTTTTGCTTACCTTTTCTAAATTCTCCGAAACGCTACCTGCCTGTCACAGCCATTTTCTCTACTATCCTGCACCTCTGCTGCCCCTAAGCCATACTTCAAAGCTTGCCTAGTTGCCTATTGCTCACATTTGTTACCTGTGACAGTTAGGTCCTCACTACTAATGCTCCCACTAGTGAGGTGTCTATTTCTATCGGGCTATGAAAAATGGAGGGACTGTTTCAGTGTCACTGCTCTAGAAGCCCCTTTGGGACAGCTGAGCCCCAGAATGATTAGTTCTTGGACTCCCCTCTGTGTGGGTCTTTCTTACACACTATGGCTTCTCCTGCTGCAAATACTGAGTATGCCTCCCATATACTTGGCATTCAGTACCAGACTCCCACAGCTGCCTTGCTCAGTGTCTTTGAGGTGAGGCCAGTGCTGACCCTTGAACCAGACTCACTTCTTTGTCAGGCACTGAGCTAGGCACTGAGACTACAGTGATAAGCAAGATATGAGACTACAGTGATAAGCAAGATAGATGCAGTCTCTTCCCTTAGTGATCAGAAACACCACCTGATTGAGCAAGAAATAACAATAAGAAGGTGATTAGAGCTATTCACTTATTTATTTAACCACTATGAACTGAGCACATATTTTGTGCCAAGTCCTATGCTCAGTGTTAGAGGTGTATTGGTGACTCAAAAGCAGACACTGCCACAGACCATATGGTTCTTACAATCTCATGAAGGGGACTGCATAATTGTCATTATATACTTGTTATTGTAATCACTTGCTTGCTGTCTAGGTGATGGAAAGAAAAGGAACAGGTTGTTAAGGGGGCAGATAATGGGGGCTTGATTCAGTTTGGAGGATCTCAGAAGTTTCCCCTGAGGAAGTAATGTTTGGTCTGGACTCTGAAGGATGCAGTAATCTAGGCAGAGGCAGGAGGAGGCCAGATGCTAGATGGAAGAAATGATTAGAGGCAAAGGAAACATTAAGGAAGACCCCAAGAAAGGAAAGCACATGGCAACTTTAAAAGAGCTGAGAGATTGCTAGTGGGTTTAAGAGTAATTAGCAAAGGGAAGAATGATATAAAATGAGATGATGAAGTTAATGGGCCTTTTGTCCACGATAATTTTAGACTTTCTTTCAGGGGCAGTAGGGGAGCTGTTGATAAATTTTAGGCCAGAGAGTGACATGATATGACTTATGTTTTTGAAAGATCTGGCTGCTGTGTAAAGAATGGGTTGGGAAAAGGCAGACCAGAGAGGGGCATACAGAGACCTGTTTGAATGCTATTTTCCAATGAGAGATGCTGGAGCAGCTTGGAGTAGGAGAGTGGTAAGAGATGAGAAACTGGGTCAATTTGAGACAGATGCCAGAGTAACTGAAAAGACTCGATGATGAATTGGATGTGGAGTGAAGGAGAGGGAGGTGTCAAGGATGACTCTGTTTTCAGGCTTGCTTGTGGGGTGGATGATGGGAGCTGTTCACTGAATGGGAAATACAGAAAGAAATACAGGTATGACTGGGGTGACATGATAGTGAGCTCATTTTGAGATGTCTTGAACTGAGGTACCTTGGAGGCATGGCAGTGGGCAGTTGCTTATATAGACCTGAAATTCAGAGGAAAGGAGATAAAAATCTGAATTCTGTCAGTTCAGTACCAAGATGATTCTTGAAGCCAAGGAGGGAAGGACTTCACCTGGGGGAGTAGAAAGTGAACACAAAGGAGGACTGGCTACAGAACTCTCATAAATAACATTGAAAGGTCACACAGAGGATAAACTGAGGAGACTGAGAAGAACAAGCCAGAATGAAAGCCAGACAAGTAAGTGCTTCAAGGAGGGAGCAATCAACAATAGCTGCTGAGATACATGTCAAGTAAGGCGAGGACTGAAAAATATCCATTAGATGTAGCAACATAAAGAGGTAATTGATGAGGATGAAGACCAGGTGCTCTCGTCCTCTCCCTTGCCCCTTTAGTTGAGAGGTATTCTTCAGGTGCCAATCATTAGGTTGCAGAATCCAACTCCAAGTTCTTCCCAGGTCCACCCATGTGTTGAGGAAAACTCTGGTGACTAAGCAGGACCTCCCTCAGTACAGTTAATCCAGTCCTTCATGTCTCTTGGGTAACTCCCAGCTGATTGGGGCTCCAGGCATCATTTTTCTAACCACCACTTATCACTAATCTGGTCCTCATGCTGTCTCCATGTTGTTTGCTTTTTATCGAGGGCTAATTGTTGTGTATTAGCCACCATTTATTCCTACAATTACTTTTGAAGGGCTCAGCAATGATAGTCATTTTCAATCCTATAGTATAAAATGTGGTTTGGGGCTATTTTAATCACATAATTATGTACATAAGTGAATGAGCAAATTATTCAAAGCAAAATACTGCTAGACTCCAGGTACCCCATCTTATTTCTTAGTACTATAGGTACCTTCCTTTCCAGTTGCCTCCCAACCACCTTCCTCACCCCTGTATGGAGAGATAAAAATTCAGGTGCAAGGCTGGATTACTAGGATGGCAGATGAATCTGTTCAGGCAGGAAATTTAAGAATGCAGATGCCATTAAGAAATGGACAGTTTTTAAAAACAAAGAAATTCATAATTAAATAAACCAAATACAGGCTTACAATTCAATTTGTTTCAAAATTAATCATTTTCTTATATAGGAAAGCAGAGCACAATTAAGGGTGCATTGACCTAATATTGTACAAATTCATGTATTAACATCTCCTTTGAGAATTCTCATCAAGTTTAATTTCAAAGATATCATCAGTGACTAGTTAACATTTGAACAAAATGGTTCCATCTTACTCTCTAGTTATGTTGAAATTTATTAGGAATGTAATTGAATATTATCTACCTAGTTTGGCATCTCAAAAATACCACGTTGTTACAGGTAAGGAAGATAAGACCAAATGTGATGTGCATATGTCCTGTAATGTTTACCTGTGGCACAGAGTCTGGAGGCTCATTCAGGAAATTTTGTCCAATGTTCTGAGCCCCAGGTCCCACAACTTGAGGAATGTACCTTCTCAGTCACCTGGACACTTTATACCATCAACTCTAGCTCAATTCACAAATAAATTTAAAGCCAATTACTATTTGACGCTATGTCCTCCCAACCATCTAGTTGGTCTCCATTCCCTTTTCTGGAGCTTAGTCTTTGAACATGAATAACAATTTGCTTCTAGAAGTGTTGCTTCTCACTGTCTGGTCTCCCTGGTTCTCCTGAGGTTTGCTGGTTTATGTCCTTGTTACTTCTAGTTATCTTCTAGGAAGCTCCCTCTTTAAGAAAGAGCCCAGGAACATTAGTATCACCAGCCTACTTGCAATGTCTCCTCAGGAAAAGACACATCTCTTTCATTACAAACTTCCTCTTACCCTGTTGTTGCTGATGATCAATAAAACAGATCTCCATTCAATTGGAGTGACCAATGTTGTGGCCCAAACCTACTATCCTTTCAATCCCACTTCAAAATTGGTGCTTTCTTTTTCAGAGAACTATACCCTAAATCTCACTGGGTTTCTCCAACTTCTTGTTTATGTCTCAGATATCCAGATTGAACTGCAGGAGTGCAGCATGCAAATTAGCCAACTAAGAAACATCGAGTCCCCAACACCCATCAAAGGTTGGAAGTTTTGTGTTTTTTTTTTAAGACAAAACTTTTTGGTGTCGACTGATTTCTTTTTAATGATTTCAGTGCCCTAACTGCAGCTTAATAACTGAAAATAGAGAAAAGTCTTCTGCTCTATTTGGAATGCATACGGCCACCTACTTTATTTTCCAAAGGAAAAATAAAAATGAAAGCAAAAACAAAGATCTTGATGCCATTATCCTAATATTTCACACCTGGCTTCTCTTTCATTCCGAGATCTGCTTGCTTTTTGTCCTTGTTAGTTTTGAAAATCTCCTGCAAAGTTTCCAAAGCTAAATGGCTGTAAAATAAAGTCAGTATTTTGCAAGACTTATTAACAGTAAAGAGGAACAATGGGATATGGATTTCTAGGTGGGCTGTGTTCTAAAATGAGAAGCTTATAAATAAGCAATATATTTGTGATTTGGAGCATTACTAATATATCCTCTAAGAAAATCCTTTACACAAAACTCAGAAACAATACAGATAGATTAGAGGGAGCTTATTTGCATTACAAAAGGTCTCTTCAGTTTACAAAAAGGTTCATCAGGAGGCTTCTTTAATGAGAAATCATTTGTACAAGATTTCTGTTTACAAAAATAAAAACACCAACTTGTACTAGAGTTACAGGAATTCTCCAATGTTGTTATATGAGAGTTACCCTCTATTAGATGACTTATTTTGAGTCAGCTGGGATAGAAGGTCACTCTAGGGAATCTGCCAGCTGATTAGACAAGGATCCTGGAATTCATTGAATAAATTCTAAGCTCATATTTCCCAGATGTTCCCCTCTCCTTATCTGTTTTCTGAATGCCCATGTGTGGAAGAATATCCTAAGAAAACAATCTTTGGGGATATTTCAATTCAGAGACTGAGGAATCATAACACTCCTACTCTCCCATTCCCTTGCCTTCTAACCTTCAAAATTGGGATGGGGAAGTTTGGTGGTCAGGGCCCCCAGACCCACAGGTCTTGACTTTAATGCCTATCTGTGGAAAGAGCAGTCTAAATCCCCGGTGATTTGAGGTATGGATGAAACTGCTTGAAATCTCTGTTTAAAATTTTGCCAATGATTAAATTAAAATATCTACAAAGGTTCTGTTGAGGTACAACTCTCCATTTGTGACTGGAAGCTCTGTGCAACAAGGCCATTTGTTAGTTCCTGTAGTTACTGGAGGAAACTCTAAAACATATTTTAGTGATGTTATGCTAGTTTCCAGGAAAAGGAGCAGATAACATAAAGAGGACCATTCAGTTCTTCCCCAAAGAGAAATCAGTGAGCAATCTTTACCATTAAGGGGCCCATCCTACTGTGATTGGCCAGCTCCTCTTTCTGTTTCAACTGTGAGAAGAAACATAGTAAACATCTCATGAAGAAGGAGTGGTTCCACTGATCTGAAGATGAGCTAGAAAGGCAGCTGGAAACAGTTGAGCATATTATTAGAAAGAGTCTATGGACCTTGGCAGCTCAACAGACCTGGGTGTGAATCCCAGCTCCACTACTTATTCTCTGTGGAACTTGGTCAAGTGATTTCATCTCTTTAATGAGATGATTCTTCACCTGGGAAATTGAGAGAATACCATCAACCTTACAGATAGTGTATGTGTGAATGGCTTAAAGAAAACAGTGTAGGTTCTCAATAAATGTTGAATTAATAGCCACCCATCAATACCAGAATTAAGTCTATCCCTTTAATTCTTTCTAATGCTCAAGCAGGGTTAAAAGAACACCAATGATTGTGACACAAAGAAAACTCGAGGTTATTAAGCTATTGATACAAATTTGGACCCAGGAAGGATTTAATTCTCAGTTATCATTTACAGTAAGTTAACAAGGATGTTCTAATCAAACTCTGTGAGCAGAAGCAGAGTTATATTAAATGTCGGTGATTACCATTAATGTATGGTAAGATCTTTAACTGTGCTTTGATAGCTAAGCCCAGTACTTTGGGTCACACACCCATCTGTGCACATGGTGATTGCACTGATATTTTTGCCTACAACTTTCCTGAAAAGAAAAAGTGTCAATGAAAAACTGTAACAGGGTAGGTTGAGCCATATCACTGGAAAGCAGAGGAAGGGACACCAGTATTGGTGCCAGAACCAGTATCTCCCCTCAACAGGGCAGGGAGAAACCCTGAAGCAGTGGTTTGAAGCTATGGCCTGTGGATTAGGCTTCCTTACTCCAGAAAAGGATAAACAACTGGTGAGCTTGTGACCCAGCCAGAGAGAGCTTGTACAGAGCCTGCATGAGCTGTGGAGGCCAGGTGCCCCGCCTCAGTCCAAGATACTTGTGTGCCTGTGCACAGCTGGGAAACTTCTGCCCCCTTCTGAAAAATGATGGCCAGAAGAGGGTTGAAGACCCTGGGGAACTGACAAACATGGTGGACTTTGGTAAACATTGGTTGCAATGCCAGACACTCCATTGTGCACGGATTTCTGGGCAGAGTCTTTAAAATGGAATGTACTGTGCAACATTCAGCCTTTCCCTTCCTCTCACTACTCTAGTCAGCCACAGGGGGCCTGAGTTCCAGAGACCACTGGGCCCTGAAGACCACGTGGTGGGGAACATTTCCAATTCCATTTCTGCACAGAAATTGGCAGCAGCACTGGCTGGTGGTACATGGCCCTGCCCAGCCAGGTGCCCACAGACTTGTGAGAAACACCTGGAGCCTAACTGTGACTGGGAACCTGTCAAGCAACCCGGATGACATGTTATAGCCACCTGCATTTCCCAAAGGACATTACTTTAAAATGGAAAAAGGGATTTCAAGCATTTTCTGGAGCTGGTCTGGCCTGGCAAAGTGTGGCAGAATTATTTGTCTTTGGGTATTTTAAAGGGAGTGAGTCTCTGCAGCAGAAACCTGCCAATTATTTCAAAGCTGTATAGACTTTAATAAACCACCCTTTTCCTTTATCTTCACCAGATTTCTGACTCCATAATTTTGCCTATGCACGGCAAACAGTAGAACCCTACTGACTGTTCTGCAACAGCAATGGCTGTTGCATAACAAAATCTGCTTGTCTTATTACCTCATAAGTGTGGTAACCATGATCACAACCCTCTCCAATCACTGTCAATTACTAAACTCAGTACTATGGATATGGAGGTGATTCAAATGTTTTATCTTCCAAGCCTATGGCTCCAAATCACAGAGGTCTTCAGGAACAAGATAGCCTCCTTCTGACAATTTCTTTCTGAGAGCATTAGGCCACTTGGCTCTTCTTTTTGTTGTCTTGGATTAGTTCAATGAGATACAGGGCTGGAAATAGAGTGACATTAACAGGTGTTCTGCAAAACAAAGCATGAAACTTGCTTTGGCTTAATAAATCTATTTTTCTTGTTCCAGTTTGGTACTGGTGAAAATTTTAGCTGATCCTTCTTATTCAAGCTGCATCCATCAGTAAAACTTTGCCCTGGCCCCTAGTTGAACTCATTTTATATTAGGGTGAAAGATGTTTGCCTATAGCTCTCTGTGGAGAAATCTAGGCAGCCTTTATCTCATTTGCACATAAGATGATCTGAAGCTTTGTGCTATAGAAATGTGATGTGGGCTCCAAAGTGCTATTTACACAAGGACCCCACTGTGGCTATCCCAGTGCACCTCAGGCAAACATGAAGATACATGTTTAAGCTACACTGATCACCACAAGTTGTGTTTCAAGTTCACATTCCACTTTTCACAGGTACCATTTATGTATGCCTCTATCAAGTATTTACTGAGCACCACAAGTGAGGAACACTTATTTGATTGATAAATTTTGGTATATTACTGGACATGCTTAACTCAATTCAGTCCTGCTTTCTCTTGGGAGCAATTGTACCCATGAAAGCAAATGTTCTACTCTGTTCCTCTAGTGTTGTATGTATGTATGTATGTATGTATGTATGTATGTATGTATGTATGTATGTATCTTTGTCACCAAAAAGGATTTATTCGGGAAAACAAAAGGGCTGCAACCCAGTGCATGCACACATGGCAGCCAGTTGCACACTCTGGCCTATGTGCCAAGATGGAAGGGTATTTATAGAAGGAAAAGGAAGACAATGGAAGGAAAAGTTAGAACATAGAGCTTTATTATTAAACATACAGGTCTTCCTATAGGGTTCTTGTAAATACATAGAGTTCAAGAACTTCCATAAGCCCTAGCTCCTCCCATGGACACTCCCTACTGACTCCATTTCCTTAAAGTCATAGTTTGTCTTTTTTAAAACTAATATATATATATTAGTTTTAGACACAGGGGAAGGGAGAGAGAGACAAACATCAATGTGTGGTTGCCTCTCACACGCCCCCTACTGGGGAACTGGCCTGCAACCCAGGCATGTGCCTGGACTGGGGATTGAACCAGTGAATGTTGGTTTGCAGGTCGGCGCTCCCCGCACTGAGCCACACCAACCAGGGCTAAATTATATTTTATTGATTATGCTATTACAATTGTCCCAATTTTTCTCCTTTGCCCCCCTCCACTCAGCACACCCCACTTCCTCCCTTAACTCCTCAAGGGAGTTAATCTCCACACCCTTGTTCTTGTCCATGGGTCCTGGGTATAAGTTCTTTGGTTACTCTATTTCCTATACTATGTTTTACACCCCTGTGGCTATTCTGTAACTACCTATTCATACTTCTTAATCCCCTCACCTCTTCACTGATTCCCCTACAACTCTCTCCCATCTGGCAACCATCAAAACGCTCTCTGTATTCATGATTCTGTGTCTGTTCTTGTTTGCTTAATTTGTTTTTAGATTCAATTGTTCATAGATAGGTATTTGTTGCCATTATACTGCTCATAGATATGCTCTTCTTTTTCTTAAATAAGTCTATTTAACATTTTATATATTAATGATTTGGTAATAATGAACTCCTTTAGTTTTTTCTTGCCTGGGAAGCTCTCTATCTGCCCTTCAATTCTAAATGATAGCTTTGCTGGGTACAGGAAACTTGGCTGTAGGTCCCAGCTTTCATAACTTTGAATATTTCTTGCCAATCCCTTCTATTTGGTAAAATTTCTTTTGAGAAATCAGATGACAGGCTTATGGGAACTCTTTTGTAGGTAATTATCTGCTTTACTCTTGCTGCTTTTAATAATCTCTCTCCATTTTTAACCTTTGGCATTTTAATTATGATGTGTCCTGGAGTGGGCCTCTTAGTTTGATAATATCTGGGCTTCCATCTTGTTTTGGACTCTGTGCTTCCTGGACTTGCATGTCTATTTCCTTCATCAAATTAGGGAAGTCTTCTTTCATTATTTTATCAAATAGATTTCCAATTTCCTGCTCATTCTCTTCTCTTTCTGGCAACCCTATGATGTGAATGTTGGAATGCTTGAAGTTGCCGAACCGGCAGCTTATTCACTCCTCATTTTTTTTTTTTTTTTTTGGTATTCTTTTTCTTCTTGTTGTTTGATTGGGTGATTTTTGCTTTCTTTCTTTCTTTCTTATTTATTTATTTATTTATTTATTTATTTATTTATTTATTTATTATTTGAGTACAGTTTTCTGTCTTTTACTACTGTACCAGTCCACCCCACAGTGCTCCCCACATCTCTCCCATTTCCACCCCCCTTAGTTTTTGTCCATGTGTCCTTTATACTTGTTCCTATAATCCCCTCCCTTTTTCCCTGAAATTCCCTCCCCTCTTCCCTCTGGATACTGTCATCCCCTTTTCTATTTCAATGTCTTTGGCTATATTTTGCTTCCTTGTTTGTTTAGTTGCTTAAGTTCCTGTTAAAGGTGAGATCACATGGTATTTTTCTTTTACTGCCTGGCTTATTTCACTTAGTATAATGCTTTCCAGTTCCATCCATGCTGTTGCATAGGGTAGGAGCTCCTTCTTTCTTTATGCCACATAGAATTCCACTGTGTATATGTAGAATAGTTTTTTGATCCATTCATTTACTGATGGGTATCTAGGTTGCTTCCAGCACTTGGCTATTGTAATTTGTGCTGCTATGAACATTGAGGTGCATAAGTTCGTTTGGATTGGTGTTTCAGGGTTCTCGGGATATAATCCTCACAGTGAAATTGCTGGG
>PVKM010027000.1:0-19033 GCA_004027735.1 Carollia perspicillata | reverse complement strand
TTGTCCTAATGAGATCTGGGTCCAGAAGCTTTGAAATTGCCCATTCTTTCTGCCTTTAACACCCAACCAGCCAATCTTTCTGTCTGTCTCTCTTTCTTTCTCTCTCTGTCTCCCACTCTCTCTCTCTCACACACACACTAGTGCATACAAAGGCACACCCACACAGCTGCTGCCTGTGAGCCTCTATGTAAGTATGGGCACTATATTAGCTCACCGGGCCTAGGGACAAAACAGAACTGCAAACAGTTCACATTTTTCTGGCCAGGCTGTGTGCTGGACTGTGTGCAGTACTGCACCACCACATCCCAGCGCCTTCTGTTACTTTTTCAAATCTGCACAAAGGTGACTTCTTCTCGCCAAACCATGCTACCAGAATGACAAATCACAGGGTAACTTTTGCTAATTTAACCAAAGGTGCAATACAGAAAAACAGCTTAGTTAACATCTTAATTTCCACCAACAAAAAGGCTTGTAAAAGTTATCTTCTTAACCTAACTCCAGAAACACAGATATATACCTATGGATTTACCGCTGGAAATGAATGTATCTCTTGAAATATCGACTATCTAGAGAACACAAGTTTTAATGTTATAATGTAAAGATAATCAGCCATTTTCCTAATGTAAATTACATGCCTATACATACATAAACACATACATGCATATACATATTTGTATACACATACCCACACACATACATACATAGTACATATGAAAACTCTCTGAGTCTCAATTTTCCTATCAGCTAAGCAAGGATAATAAGAGCTGCTCACTGAGTTTATGTACACACATACCCCACATCTTTCACTTTCCCATAAACAAAAATTTTAAAGCTGCTCTTTAATAAAAATTATAAAATTTTAATTATCAAATCCTTCAACAGGAAATTATATGGAAGATGTTTTGTTGATTAAATAAATATCCCCATTATAAAAAAAATACTTATTACCTTAAGTAGTCATATTGATCTTGAAGGTCCCAAATGTGTAAACAGAAAAGCCTGACACGGGGGAACTGACACACTTGAAAATCTGGAATATTGTGTTATCACTCATTCAGGATGAATGTTTTCCATGTAACTAATGGTGAAAAATCTTCTTTTTAAAAAAATTTTATTTTAATTGTTGTTCAAGTACAGTTTTCTGTCTTTTATTCCCATCCCAGCCCACCCAATCACGCCTCCCAACCTCCCTCCTATTTTGAAAACTCTTCTTGATGAAGAAGTTATTTAAACCTAGATGCTGGCTTCATGGGAGAAATAAAACTCCCTACAAATTCTGTTTACAAAGAGGACTGGTACCTTACACAAGGAGTCATTCCCTTTGAGGGAAAAACAACTTCTTGATTAGTGGATATGGCTTTTTAACAAAATACCTACAGTGCTAAATCTGTTCAAACTAGCTTAATATTCTGTTCTCATTCTCATGTCAAATTGTGCAAAGCATTTTTTTTGTGTCAGTTGTAATCTATGGAAAACACAGATTAGATGCAGAAATGAAGTTAAATTGTATATCTGATTTGTTTAGAGAACATTCTGAGTTTTTGAACATTAAAATTTGTTTAGAAGTCTAACATAAATATGAAATCCAATGCAGACTATCATCAAAAATCCCATATGTTTTAACAAATGTTTTCAATTATGAGGTTTAATACATTTGTTAACACGGCTTGACAACCCTACAAATCATTCATAAGTTAGGCATATACTCAAATTAATCAAATTAATTTAGGTTTACAGATGGCTCTAAGAATACACTATGATTTCCTCTTCTACCCTTTCAAGTTCTTCCCATTTTTCTCTTCCTCTACTTCTTCCAACTCTTCTTCCTCTTCCTTTGTGTTAAGTTTCAATTTTGAAACCTCTCAATTTTCTCAATTTTGGGTTTAACATAGTAACATCAAAGAGAAAGTTTTAGGATTTAGTCATGAATAATAATCATTTTAAAATGTCTAGAATATGGTGGACTTTCACTAAGTCATCCTCTTTCTGTATTAAATGTTGTTCTTTGGGCTGTAACAGAGTAGGGTGAGAAAGGAAAACTTAATTAAATTTTACCAGAAATAAAAATTCCCACTATTAAGAACCTATGAGGTGCTAGGCAGAGTGTGATGCAGCTGACACGCTGCTTTCATTTTGGTGACAAGTCTAGGATGTGCTGATAGTAATGAGTTATATTCACTGAACATACATGTGTTAAATCAGTTCATCCTCACAATAGCCCTCTAAGGTGGTAGTACAATTACTTCCACTAGACCAGTGGAGAAACCATGGTTCAGGGAGGTTAGCCTGGGTGCTCCAAATAGGGGTGCTCATAGTCTGTCCTGCACTGCTTTTTAAAAAATTAAATTTATTATGGTGACACTGATTAATAAGATTACGTAGGTTTTAAGTATAGATTTCTATGACACATGATCTGTATGTTGCATTGTGTGCCTACCACCCAAAGTCAAATCATCTTCCATCACCATGTATTTGGCTCCCTTACTCTTTGCTAACCCCAACCCCTTCCCTCCATTAACCACCATACTGCTGTTTGTGTCTACGAGCTTCAGTTTTATATCCCGCATATGGGTGAAATCACGTGGTTCTTTTTCTGTCTGACTTATTTTGCTTAGCATAATATTCTCAAGGTCCACTCATGTTTTTGCAAGTGGCAGTATTTCATCTTTTCTTATGTGTGAGTAGTATTTCATTGTACATGTGTACCACAAACTGCCAACAAAACAACAAGGCAAACAACCAAGTAGGAGATGATATTTGCAAACAACAGCTCTGACAAGGGGTCAATATCCAAAATATATAAAGAGCTCATACAACTCAACACCAAATAAACAAAAAATCCAATTCAAAAATGGGCAAAGAACCTGAGCAGACACTTTTCCCAAGAAGACATACAAATGGCCAATAGCTATATGAAAAGATGCTCAACTTCACTAGCTATTAGAAAAATGCAAATCAAAACTAGAATGAGATACCAAGTCACACCTATTAGAATGGCTATTATCAACAGGACAAGTAATAACAAATGTTGGAAAGGCTGTGGAGGAAAGGGAGCTCTCATTCACTGTTGGTGGGAATGCATTGCTTTATGTAATTAGGAAGGAAGGCCCTCTGTGGAACACCATGAGCCAGGAGTGGAGGCAGGGTTATAGGCTCAACTTTCCTTAATGGGGGGCTCTGTGAATGATGACCCTGAGTAAGCCTCCCCCAACTTCCCAGCAATGTAAATGCCCATTTAGGCCTCCAAAGTATTTGAATAAACTTATATTTCCAATTACAGTAGTTCATAAGAGCACTTGGGATTTTAGCCCCAAACCTTTTCTTCTGGAGCAACCTTCCTAATGTTCAACAGATGATGGTATCTTAGCCCTGAATATGCATGAGGACACAGAAGCCAGAACTGAGCATATGTTCAGACCACAACTTTCCAGGTCCTTTTAAAAGTGACCAGTTAATTGCTGCTTTCTTATCATGGTAGAGAACCAAGTTGTCTTGTTTTTTAGAAGACATCACCAGTGTCTACGGAAATACATTGAAATCATGCTATGAATATCTGATTTAGAGATTAACTTGACTGAGATTGTCACAAGTATAAGATTTTTAAGACATATTTCTAAATTGTATAAGATGTTCTGCTTCAAATAGTCTGTCTAAAGTAAAATTTCATAAAATAAAGCCTGTTCAACTTGAATGACACAAGATAATAGTTTATCACACAAAAAGAAAAACCAAAAAAGTTGGAACAATAACAAGAAATCTTGGAAATGGAGATCTTCTACTGTTAGGTCCTAAATTCTTCAGTCTGTGAATTGATATTTAATGTGCAATTGTCTACATTAGCAGGAACTCTGCAATTAAAGGTTGATTAGCTAAAATGCTTTTCACATTTGTGTAAAACAGAGATAAAACCAATGATGAATAGAGCAACACATCCAGGGTGGGGCAAAAGTAGTTTACAGTTGTGAGTAGGTGAAACAGGGTTTACTTGCATTATGAATGAACTATTATATTATTTTCCACATGAATAACTCTAAACCTACTTTTGCCCTACTCTGTACTTAATAATGACCTCATAGTTACTAAGACTGTCCATATTCAAGATAATTCTTTAGCGAGAAAATAGGCATCAGAAAAACATTATTGGGATACATTAGGACAGATAATATTATGTAATAGTTATTCCTATAACTTTGCTTCATATACACTAGCAGATTTATGGACCTTAATATATTTTTTCTTTAATTAATAGACTTTATGTTTAGATCAGTTTTGGCTTACAGAAATCTGAACAGAAAGTACAGAGTTCCCATACCCCCTCTTCCCACCCTACCCCCTGTCCTAATTTCCTGTATTATTAACATCTTGTATTGGTGTGGTATATTTGTTAAAATGAACCAGTATTGATATTAACTAAAGTGAATCATTTACATTAAAGTACACTTTGCGCTATACAGTTCTATGAGTTTTCCCAAATATATATGTCCACACTTGGTGTACCATACAGAATATTTTGCTGCCCTGAAAAAGTCCTGTGCTCCACCTGTCTTCCCTTCCCCTGTCCAATCACTGACAACTCTTGATGTATAATATTCTTTGTATAGTTTTCCTTTTCTAGAATTTGATATGGTTTTTATGATATAGCACGTAGTGTTTTCAGACTGGGTGCTTTCGCTTAGCAATGTGCACTTAAGGTTAAGGTCTGTCCGTGTCTTTTCATGACGTAATAGCTCATTTCTTTTTACTGCTGAATAAGATTTCACTGTATGGACTACACTCTAGTTTGCTTATCTATTCACCTATGGGAAAACATTACTTCCAATTCTGGTAACTATGAACAAAGCTACAATAAACACTTATAGGCAGGTTTTTGTATGGACTTCAGTTTTTAACTCATGTGTATAAGTACCTAGGTGTGTGATTGCTAAATTGTATGCTAATAGTATATTTCGCTTTGTAAGAAACTGACAAACTGTATTCCAATGTGGCTGTACAATTTTGCATTCCTAACAGCAATGAATCAGGGTTTCTGTTGTTCCACACCATTGCCCACATTTGGTGTTGTCAGTGTTTTGTATTTTAAGTATTTTAATAGATACATAGTGACATCCTATTGTTTTTTAATTTGTAATTCTCTAATGACAAATGATTACCTTGACTAATAGAAAAATAAACTGTATGCAGAATGAAGGAATATCCTAATTGCTGGGCTTTTCAAGCTAGGTTGCTCCCACACAGGGTCATAGAATAACAATGGTGAGTTTTCTTTGGACTCTGGCTTTGAAAAAATATGATCATAATACGGAGAAATTTTCAAAATTCAAATTATTTTTTCAGCTATGTCTTAAAGAAGTTTACAGTTGCAGCCACAAAGACATAACTTCCTAACTCTTTATCTCTTATAGGTCCAAGCCATTTACCTATACGCCTTTGCCCTATATATTCCAAATGAAAATTTTGTTAAGTCCTCCATTAAGATGACCTTCGGGGATTGAGATTAATGAGGTCATTAAGATGACCTGGGAATTGAGGGAACACAGTAGTGAATCTCCCCTCGATTTCATGATATGTCAAATCCAGGCCAAATCCAGACAGCCACCTGTTTCTGTGTGACTCATGAGCCAGTCTTAAGTGGTTTTTATCCATGAATATTTGCAATCAGTTTGAGAAGAAGGAACACTAACTCTAAACTACAACTAAGCAAAACATTATTCACTCCCAAATAATTCCATCATTCTCACTAGAGAATGACCTTTCTTCTTATGTTGTACTTAATATTTTAAAATTTTATATTCAATTATTATTATATTTAGAATTTCATCAATAAATTTTTTTGAAAATGTGTCTTCTCTCTTACTCTATAAGTTCCTGTGTAGTATCTTCAAGTTTGCCTCTTCATACACAAAGCTTAAAATATTTATTCTCTTGTACTTTACAAACAATGTCTGCTGATTCTGTTCTACAACATTCACATTTAAAAAAAAAATGCTTTCACACTGACTGGTGTGTGTCAGTGAGTTGGGCATCAACCCACAAACCAAAAGGTTGCCTGTTCCATTCCCCATCAGGGCACAAGCTTGTGTTGCAGGTCAGGTCCCCAGTTAGGGGGGCTTGAGAGAGGCAACGAACCAATGTTTCTCTCACATATTGATGTTTCTTTCCCTTTCTTTCTCCCTTTCCCTCTCTCTAAAAGTAAATAAATAAAATCTCTTAAAAAATTCTTTCTTTCACTTCACCGTATTTTTTTCTTTTAATAAATTTTCTTCATTACTATATTTTTATGTTCTTAAATACACAGTTAGCACGATCTAGAGCACTAACTAATGAAACAGTTTGAAAAAGTCTAGTCCTAGGTTTCCTAAAAGGAGAGCTGTCTGCAGAGCAGAAAAGAGAATCTGGAGAAATGGTAGTTGTACCATCTGAACTTGGCCCTGCTTTGGTAACTATGAAAGTCCCATTTATTTTTATTTGTTGTCATCTTTGCTTCCCATGTTGGTCAGCACTGCTGCAGTGGAAAAGGCTCTGCTGTCGGACAAGCTGCCACATGCCAGCGTTTTGACTCTGGGAAATCACTTATCCCCTCTGTATTTTATGGTTTAAAATTTAAACCATTAATTTTTGTGTTGTTTTGTTTTAAATTCTAAAAAAAGGAGTTGTTTTAGTAACTAAATGATATAAGATTCTCATCACACATAACAGAAGCTCATACATTTGTATAGTTGTGGTGCCTTAGGTCCTAGTAGGAATTAAATGTTTCCTCCCTCCATTCTTCCTTCCCTCCCTCTATCCATCCATTTGTGTGTGTGTGTGTGTGTGTGTGTGTGTGTGTGTGTGTTGTGTATTCAAAGGCAGAAATGAGAAGAACTGGAATGGTAGCCCCGTGATGCCTCCTCACTTAGAGAAGACTAACCCAACAAGTGATAGACTGCAACAGCTTAGAAAAGGAAAGGAAGTTAGGGCCAGGGAACTCGAAGTAAGAGAGAGAAAAGACTCTCAAAGATAATCTGCACTGAGAAGTGATGCTTTCCAACACTGCCTCCCTCCACACTTTCATTCCATCCACTTCTGAATGCTACAGGATTCTGTCACTAGCTAAGTTTAATTGTGTAGACCTCTTTAATACCATTTACAACCACAACATTAAGACTAAGACATTTGAGTAAAAATGTCCTAACAGAACAGAGCCCAGAAAATGAGTATCCCATTACATTTGTAAATAAAATACATTCTCATTCTGACAATAGTTAGCAGAGTTCAATTCAGCATCAGAATTCTAACTTTCAGGACTCTTGATAACATGTGATTTATTTTCATCTTTTTTTCATGACTGCTACAATACTCTGTATATCCTCAGGATGCATTTAATATAGAAAGATTTTTATTAAGATTCAAGAAGTGAACTGATCTTGTTCTCCAAGAATAAGAATCAGTGACATTTAATTCTTGCAGACATATAGAAAAGACTTAATCTCTGAGGTTTTTCAAGAAATATCTACACCTTGGACAAAGAAGAGAATGTAATGTACTTAGAGTGGAAAAATGAAAATGGCGAGACAGGGTTTGTGTTCTGCCAAGTAGAATATGGTCCCAAGGAGCTTCCATTTTCCAAACCTTGTGCTCAGAGCCCTTTGTGTGTGGTTTATGATTCTGGCTCCCTTCGACCCAACATCAGCCTAGTGAAGGATACCCAAGAGGAGAACTAAATGCTCAAATAACCATCTTGCTGCTAAGGCACATACTCTCCTATGAGCATTTTTATTTTTCTTCCATTGATACTTCTAACAAAAACTTTAATAATTGAACAGAACTGGTTCAATGAGGGCTGACCTGTTTTACGAACATCAGTTCCTGCATCTTTGTTTGAAAAGTGTGAGGACACTTAGAATTCAACAATTGTGTCATGTCCTCTTGACAATTTTAACTTATTTAATTTCTTCCAATACTGAGGATTCAATTTGTTATTAAATGTATCGACTTTCATGATTAGAGTATATGGAATGTAAACTGGCAAAAAAATCACATTTTACATGCTTTTTATTATTGGGAAAATTGTTTAATATGTGCTCTACCAAATATAAAGTTGAAAATTAAAAATACAGAAATATAATTAATAAATCAGACTTTTGGGACATCAGAAATTCTTAGTATTTTATAAGCATCAATAACTTCAGAACTATAAGGTACAAACATATAATTTGAAAGTTCAATTAGATAAATTTATTTATTTTTATATAGTTTTGTGATTCAGAATATAAATTTTTGGTTTCAGTCCTTTTTAAGAAGGCAACTGTTGAGTGAAACAAACAAAAATAATAAAATAAACAATGAATGCAAATATTTAAAAATTAATTAATATAAAACAAAAATTAGTGTAAAAGAATTTTGCATAATTATACATTCATACATCTATGTTTGTAGAATTTCTATTTCTGAAATTTTTAAAGCTTTAAACTACACAAAGGCTTTTTGGAACATCCCTATTTACTCTAAAAGTCCAAGAACCTCCTCAACATGCCATACGGTACTACTGTACACTAGAACTTAGAATTAAATTAGAATGGGTCTTTCTTTTAAAGTGACAAAAACTTATACAAAGTTGTTGTGACAGAGCACATAAATTCTCATAAAAGACATTTGGACAACATAAACTTAATATACTTTGTCAAATACATGAAATTATGCCTTATAATAGAATTAGGCTTCTGAGTTGCTAAATCTGTAACAGGTTATATAAAAGGTACTGAGGTAGTTTTGACTTACATAAAATGATCCTTCAGGTGTAATATGTATACATGCATAATTTTTGCACACATACTTACACCTTTACATTGTTGTTTAACTGGAGGACTGCTTGTTTAGACTTTATTATTATTTTAGTGAAGCAGTAAGAAAGAAGCATGCAAACCACAGGTATAATACAAGGACACTGCCATGGTTGTAAGCACATCCTTTCAACCTATTAATAACTTTGATCCCTAGTGATCATTTACTCTGGCTTCAGGTTATTAAAAGCATCTCCAACACATAGTGCACATGATGTTGTTTCTAATCCCTGTATATAATAGATTTTACATGGGGGAAATGTTGGCAAATATTTTATAGACTATAAAATCTAGATAGTTAGATAAATGATAGTGTGCCGCAATTTCCTTCTCATCCTAATAAAAGCAAGGCTTTAAAGGCAATATTTTGATTACCTGAGAATACTCATAGTTCTCTACATTTGAAAAGAAATAGGAAATGCCACTTGTGATAATATTTTAATTTTAAAGTTGATAAGAATTATGCAGTTATAAAGGTAACTACCATTTACAGTCCTTAAAAAATGCCTCACAGCAGACAGCTGGAGGGAAAACAAAGACTAGATGATAGTTTTAATGTTAAGCATCATTTAAAAATCATTTAATGCTTACAAGAAAATGATAATACTCAGGTCGTGCCTGCATATAGTCAAAACAACTGGTCAATTTGTTGAATAGTCAATCTGCACAGTGAATGCTGGGTGGCTAAAAAAGAGAGGGGCATGGCCAAGGTTTTCATCTGTGCTTGGATTCTGAGCCAGTGCTAGGAGGAATATATGATTTGTGTCACTTTCTTAAATCATGCTGCAGATTATCATCCCTCTGCTCAGAGTGATGATTCCTCCCTGCGATCCTTCAGGTAGTCATTTAGGAAAAAATACAAACTAATTTGGTGTCATAAATTGGCCCCTCCTGAAAGCAGATCAGCACACACAAGCTTTAATTTGGAGGGCTCTTGGGATCTACGTCTATAGAAAAGAATGAACAAAAGCGGGATTGGGCAGAGAAAGCTGCAATGCAGCCTCAAGGGATGTCTCAGGAGTTCTGAAAGAGTTCGCCTTTCAGAGCTATCCTCAGTTGAGGTAAAAAAAAATAGTCACCCCTTTATACCGTGTTCAATCAGTTGTTCAATATGGGCTACCCCAGAAAGGTGGAAGAACTTTGAGCAAGAAGGCTCTCTTTAGCCAGGACAATATCCAAAGAGGCTGACAGCTGCAGACTGCCAGACTCACCCTTTGCAACTGGGGGAATGATCCCTGTATACAAGCAAAGATACATTGGCCTCAAACTGCCCATTTAGTCTTGTCTCCAATCATTCCTCTCTATGAATCTTAATGACAGAAAACCAACCCAAATTGGCTTCAACCAAAAGGAATCATACAACTAAAAGTCCAGGAGTAAAGCCTATTTAGATACAGCTGGATTCAAAGCTCAAACCATGTTATTAGGCTACCATTTCTCTCTGTCCTTCAGCTTTTGCCTCCCACTGTGCATTTGACTTTGGTCACGGCCCACATGCCGGTAAGATAGTCTGGTAGGCTGGATCAGTACTGTCAGTTATTTCACTTCTTCTACTACAGTAGTACAGCTGGGCTTTTTCCATGTCTTGTGGTGTTCAGAGTATACTTTCTACTCACTTATTTTGAGCTTACCCATGAGACTTGCTCTGGACATGTTACTGGACATGACTCTAGCGGAGGCTAAACAAGCGCCTGCGTCGCTAGTCTTGCCTTCTGAACATGTATCGTTCACCCAGACTGTCATGCATAGTTGCTGTACCAAGGGCGATGAGTCGTACCATGAGTAGAGTGGAAACTAACCTGCAGTCTAGAGTCTGAACTCCAGCCCAACTTAGCCACACAAACTCATAGCCAACCCATCGGCCCATGATTGAAAAATAAACGTCTATTGTTTCAGTCTATTTGGGTTTTGGGGCAATTTGTTAGGCACATTTCTTGAAGCCATGATATATTGACAGATGCCAGCAGCTTCAATCCTCCATGTACTCTAGGTTTAGACTCTGAAGAAAGAGAGTTTCAACTCCCCCACTTCTCAAACTGGGTCTATGTAATGAATCCCAGGGGCTCTGGTTAACCTGACTTAGGTCATGTTACTATTGCTGACCAAACCATAGTTGCCAGGCAGAAAGGCAAGGCTTTCATTGTCCACATCTGAGGAACACACATCCAGTAGAAAAGATGGTTCTACTGTAAGAGTAAGATGACTGGGCACTGGGAAGCCAAGAAAGCAATTCATGCATCTCAAACATTATTATAAATACTTTTCTTCTTTTTTGTTTTTGCTCAAAACTTGTCCCTCACTGGGGAGGTGTGCGTTACTCCTAGGCTCAAGTACATGGCAGGCAGGTAAACCATGTTTGCTGGGATTCACAGGCAGCAGCCTTGCAAGAGGTCATGGCCAGGTGCAGAGAAAACCCACCCAGGAGCATCATTCAAACTGCAATTGTACTGTTGTGGCTGGGATGCTGAGCTCCCAAGGCAGCTCTGGAGTAGAACAATAACAGGCTGCTGGCAGCTGTGCAGACAACTGGAGACCGGGAAATAGGATGGGGAGTGTGCAGGCAAGGCAGGTGGTGGCTTTTATCTTCTCCACGCCTGGCAGACCCCATTACTGACAGGCTCAATATGACAGAGCTAACTCTGCTTTTCTATTCAGAAGGAAAAAGAAAAATCAATGGAGTAAAGAGACTTCAGAACCAGCTATATGAAATTTAAAAGGTTTGCTCCCTTCCTAACAGTTCCAAATGCTATTAGAATTACTTGGCAGTTCGCATAGGGGTTCTGTGCCTTCCTAAACAACCCATTATTTTCTTGTTGGCTCCCCAAATTATGTCAGAGGTGTTTTCTTTGTTCTAGGCAATTTGCTTGCATGAGCTGTTTACTATAAGTGAAAACAAGCAGCCATGATATAGACTATTGTTCTTCAGTTCAGAGAAAGGGAGAAGTCCGGCTGATTCCTCACAGGATTTAAATGGTCTTACCTTTTTATTATTATTACTACTGTCAAACTTTCACAGTTTGACACTAAGATGATTTAATGTAATGGGTGTTTTCCCTGTCTAAATCCCCCTCCCAATCAAAATGTAATTACCAAATATTTTTAATTTAACCAAGTCGTTGTGGATCTGTGGGGTTCATTTGAGTATCGAGTTTGAAATATCCAATCCAAACTGACTTAAGTACTAAAAGGAATTTACTACTCACACAACGGAAATGCAGAGGTAAAGGAAGAGCTGTAGGTGAGAATGGCCTAAAGACTCTCATCCTTTCCATCTCCTCTCTCTGCCTTCTCCCCTTTCTGCTTTATGCCCTTGCTGGTGTTCTTTGGGTCAAAATATGAGTGCCAACAGCATACAGATAGGTCTCTTTGCTTCTTCCTTCATAACCAGAGAGAGAGACCAGTATGGCAAACCACAAAGAGCCCTAAAGTTCCCTTGTTAAGAGCATATAACCAACACTGAGGCAAACACTATGTCCAATGGGATGGGAAATGATAATAAGCTCAAACACATTAAGGCCTTCTCCTGCAGCTAAGGATCATCCATTCAACATGGAGTACATGCCTGACACCAGGAGAAATGGACCTCCAAAATAAATTCCAGTGATGTTACCAGAGAAAACTTCTTCTGTAAAGGATTAAGTCCCGAGAGAGCTTATGGTTCAAGTACCGACTCAATGAATAACAAAGTCTGCACCCTCCTAGAAGATTACAGGCACACCTTTTCCAAATGCTTTGATGAGGACATGGCCAGGGAATGTAGCAAGAAGAACTGAGGGAAACAAAGAGCCCTGTGTCTATTGCCCATCATTGAACCTCACAGGTATGAGCATACAATACACATTATTGAATATAGAAGGAGGGTTTACCTGTTGATATGGGAAAGTTCTTATAGCCTTGAAAATACTAATTGAAAAGGCACAACTGGCACTTAGGAAAAGAGATTCTCTTCTCCACTCTGCCCCCATCTCTTTCTCCCTTTCTTCCTCTCACCACACAGGAAACCCACTTCCAGAACTTCAGTGAATGGCAAAACCACTGACCTCTAATGACACACTGTCTCACATCAGAAAGTGGAATCAACTCAAAGGTGGAAGAGAAGTCAAGAGGTCTACAGACAAGCCACAGGCACCGCTCTGTCAATCCTCAGAAGAAACCACAGGTGAAAGGGCCTGGCTTGAACATTAATCCATTTTGAAACTGTCTGCCACCCAAGGGTCTGTCTCTAGCATCAAACAGCATTGCTTCTTTCTAGCTTTCTGTGTTAGCTGTTGTCCTCAATATTCTTTGAGGATGTCACTCCAAAACAAGTAAATTAAAGCCAGGTTCACTCAGTGACTTTGAAGGAAACCCATGAGAGAAACTAATCCAAGACAGGCATTTCAAGTCATCTGCTGTTAGATGTGAACCTTTCTGGGAGCCACTGATGCAAGCAAGACACTGGCCGATGGAGCAGCAGCTTCACTCATGCCTACTAAAAATTGCAGCACTGTAAGGTGATTTCACTTCTAGTTTTTTTTTGTTATTACTTATTATTATTTACATTTTTGTTCTTTGTGTTAAGCTAAAATATAAAAAACAAAATGATAAGAATATATATAAGTAAATTAATGTACTTATTGTGAACTAATAAGAACCAACATGGTTTTAAGAAATATCCAAATCTCATGTAGACGTGAGAGGGCTTCATGCTAACCACTGTTTATTTGTTATCATTTGCCTGCATTTACCTCTAAGCATAAAATTAAACGACCTGCCCTGTGCATTTGATTTAGGAGTACCTGTTAGTGTCATCATAACTTGAGACTACAACTCATTTTTTTTTCACTTTTTAAAAATAGTTTTGCTCAAGTTTTGCAAGGATGTGTCATTTGTCTTAATTCCATTCCTTAGCTCCATTCACTAAGCCTTTTCCATAACTTTAATCTTACCCACATGCAGATACTGAGCAGGTAGTTTGCTGCACATGCCTGGAGTTCAGGGGGGCTGTTTGAACTGGAGATGCACATTTGGAGTTCTAAAGTTACAGAGTAGAGGAGATGCTGAAGCCTGAGCTCTGGAGCCCTCCAAATTTTAGAAGTTAGGAAAGTAAAGAGCAAGTAAAACCCAAGGAAAAAGTTGTTCAAAGGACACTGAGCATTGATGCTGATAGACCAAATAAGGTAAAGAATGAGAATTAACCTCTCGTTCTGGATAGTGTATCACCAGTTACCTTGACAAGAACAACTTCAATGGCAATGGGCAAAGGCCTGGTTGGGGTAAGTTCAAGAGGCGATGAGAAGAGAGAAGCTGGAGGCAGAGGATAAACAATATTTCTGAGGGTTTTTGCTCCAAAGAGGGACAGAGACAGAAGGGATAGGAGTTGGCACAGTAAAAAGGATCAACATAAGATTTTAATTGAAAAAAATAGCACAGTCTACAGCTCATTTTTTAAATAAAAGATAATGAAAACTTTAGGCGCTTTCTTCCACTGTGAGTTTCTGCTATAGCGGAAGATCTGAAGGTGGCTTAGATGTTTTAAGAAAGGTCTTAGAATAAATAATGTGTCACTATCTACAGGGCGGCATGGTGCTCTACGCTTTGACTGGGGCTAATTTTCTAAAATAAGGTTCTACTTAAAGTAGAGGGGTGGGTAAGGCTATTTATTTAGGTTTGCAATTCTTACAAAGCTCACACTTCAGAAACTTGTTTTTTTGTCTCCTATTTACTTTTGTCCTTGACATTTCTGGCTATCTTTATGGCATGCCCCTCAACAGTGTGGTGAATCCCTGTAGAGGAACATGTTGGTTTTGGGATTATAAATGTAAGAACTCTCCAATCTTGGAGTAAAAGCAACATGTCAGCCATTTTTATAAAGCTGATGTTAAAACAACAAAGGAAACATAATCTTGCCAATAACACTAGAACTAGACACTTCATATATTAGGAAAAGAAGAGAGAAAAAAGCACTTGCTTCTAAATTGAAATTCGGTTAGAAGTCAGAAGATAAATTTTCAGGAAGCAACCCATAACTTAGCTGAAGCAATTTATCCAGTGTAAGAAAAACAGGGGGAGCAGGGAGAAAACCCTGTGCTCGAAGGATGGAAAAATGTTCTAGAAAAAAATTAAAGTGGCAGGAAGTTCAGTTTATGTTTCATCTCAAGACATTTAAGTTTCTTAAAATCAAGAAAAGATGTGGCTTGATTATAATAAAAACCCAAGATGGATATTTAGTCTCATGCTACAGTTTTTCCAGGAAGGACAAAAGGTACTCTCTATAGAAATCTGGGGTAATAATTAATAATTCCTGTAATCAGACCTCTCTCATCTGAGTCCAGAACGGCAAGTGTGAGAGGACACACACCTGGAGCGATGATGGTTTTCCTTCTCCCGTCCCCTTATTAGTGTGAGATGTTGATCAGAGGGGCTCGGAGGCACCCGAGGAACTTCTATAACCCCACAGCAATCTTTAGGAGGCTTTATAAATCTTATATAATGTCACGATGACAGATTTTGCCAAGAGTCCTGTATGTTTTAAGCTTCTTCAGGGAAGGATCAAATTAAGGGCCATATTTTAAAATTTGTTGTCTTGGTGGAGTGTCTGGAGACTAAAGAACAGCCTGACTAGTCTGTCCCCAGTGGCCTGAGTCAACACCTATAATGGATGGGCCAGGATACAGGAATGGGAGATAAAATTTCTGGCTTTTTCCTGAGACAAAGCCCGCCCTTTTATGCTGGTGCTGCATAACCAGCATTTGCAGCAAGGATCCAACGGCCTCATATACAACCATTGTTTCATCTAAGTCCACTCTGCTGAACCCCACAGGCTCTCCTGTTACCCTGAGTGGAGACAGCCAATTACATATAACTGCTACGTTTTCTGGCAAAGTCGGGCTCTTAAGCTTTCCAACTCCTCCACCAAACAGAAAAGGAAAAGTGAAGTGGAAAAATCCATCCAACCATAATGCAAAGTGTATAAACACTTTTAAACTAAGTGGGCAATGATAGAGCTACCTTAATAAGGTGATAATGAGCACAGTTTATTAAATAAATACACACTAAATAAACTGACTTTATCCAACCACTTTAAGTACATTTTTACTAAGTTTTATTCCTTGTGGTTATGTGGTCTTTCATCATTTATAAAGAGAGAAGTGGCCCTACTTTTTAGCACCAGAGAACCTTTAGCACTTAATTATTTCTGCCTAATAATATAGTTATGTGCATGCATACTGGTCTTTTTCTCTAGGGAAATGTCAAGTCTGTAACACTGGTTTCAAAAAAAGACATGTTGAATCCTAACCCCCAATAATTCAGAACGTGACCTTTTTTTAAGATAGGATCTTTACAGATGTAGTTAAAATGAGGTTGTTAGGATGGGTCCTAACCCAGTATGACTGGCGTGCTTATAAAGAGGAGAAGTTTGGAAACAACACAGACACAGGGAGAAAGCCCACGTGAAGACGGAGTATTGGAGAGAGGCACCTATGAGCTAATGAACACCAAAGATTGCAGCAAGCTCCTAGGGAGAGTCAAGGGAAGAGTCAAGGAAAGAGTCCCCTGCAAGTTTCAGAGAGAGCATGGGACTGACACCTTGATTTCAGACTTCTCACCTCCAGGACGGTGAGACAATAAAATCCCTTGTCCTAAGGCACACTGTTTGTGGCACTTTGTTACAACAGCACTAGAAAATCAATGCACACTCCTAAGATGTTCTTACTTTATAAAAAAGTGAAGATTAGATAATTTAATGATAATTAAAATAATTCATTCAATTTCCCTCTCCCCACACACATTTACCAAGTGGATCTATATTGCCAACAGACCTCTGCAATGTAGGAGTGGGAAAGTCTTCAATATATAACACTTTTACTTCATGCAAGTAATATACCGATGACTGCAGTTCTTACCCTTCTTTATAATTCTTCATGCCATTGTATCACTAACATTAAATCTGTTTATTGCTTTCTACTCCACTAGGCCTTAGGCTCCATGGTGAGAGGGTTTTTGTTCTTTTGTTTGTGTGTGTCTGTGTTCTGTTTTGCTCAACATTGGCATCCAAATGCCTGTTACAGTGTCTGGCACACAACAGTTAAATAAATGCTTATTAAACAGCTGAAACACTGATACACCATACAAGGACCTGGAAGCCCAATGACGAGATTCGGTTTAGGTAGGAGAGAAGCAGAGCAGAGGGAATCCCTTCTTGGGGCAGGAGTGAGCTGTTCCTGCCCCCAGGTAATTGTCCACCTTCCCCTTTATCAAAACCCAAGTTACCAGTTCTTTCCTCTTTGGACTACAGGGCACAAGTGGAAAATGCACTGACCCCCAGGACAGGTGATTGGGTGTTAACTCACAGCTTTTCTAATGGGCCAGTTTAGGAAGAACCTGGTAACGAGATCCTATCAGGTGACAAAACCCTCATCGTTAATGATACCATCAAAAGGAAGTGGAGAACCAGGAAGCACTGGTGGAGCAAATGAGGGTGTTGTATCCAGACTTGTGGCTCCCTCACCTGTTAGCTGTGAGGCAATAATCACAGTGGTCAAGCACTAGTTTCAACGTACCTGAAACGGTAACAAAATGAAGCATTCAAATTTGTCCTGTTCTATACAATTGTGACAAGAATTTTGTTGGCTAATGGACAGAGTTAAAGTGTGAATTAAACAGCAATCCATACCATATTTCACTGCTTCTAAGAGATGCTTTTAAGAAAACAATGTAACATTACTTTAATTGTTTTAAAAAACACAGGTGTCATACAATGGGTGGATGAAATAGGTCATGAAAGTTAAATATTTTATCTTAACTAAATACAAAATAGCATATAAATTTGCCAATCTTTCACATCAAAGAAAGCCTGTTCATCTGTAGGTGCGTTTGATGAGCAGTTCGACACGTGGCATCAGCCCCACACTCCTCTTTGTGTGCTCTCCTGTGCTGCAGAGACAGACAGCAAAAGCCTCCAGGTTCCAGGCCTGGAGCTAGGATTCTGAATGCCAACTGGGTTTCTCTAGTTGGATTTGTCTGCACATGTCTTTTTGTGAAGAGAAAGAATGAGGAAAGGAGCTCTTTGGTTATTTTTTAATATAAGTCTTGTCCCAGACTTATTGGGGTTTCCTGAAGCATCATTCCAACAGTACTTGCCTATTTGAGGAGTACTAAAAGACTTTGTGGTGGTGGTGGTGGGGTTGATGGTGGTGGTGGCGGTGATGGTGAGTGGTGATGGTGAGTGGTGATGGTGGTGGTCAGGTCTCCTGATTTTGGCAGGTCCCCAGGTGGGCCAGTCCTTAAATATCATTGCTGAAGTCATTCCTGGAGGCCCAGGAGGGAGCCTCAGCATCCTGCCCCTTTTTGCCCTCTCAGGAACAGATAAGTACCTATATTGAATCCCCTTTAACTGAAAATACCTAAAGTATCACAGTATGAAAGAAGCAAGCCCTTTTGATGTGAAATTTCAACTAATTTTGTATATCTTTATTTACTTAAATCAGACTCTACAACACATTTTTCTACATATTTACAAACTAAATATTTCACCCCATTTTGTCTTTCTGCCTGTTCTATGTGCTTATATGCGTCTAAGAAGTCACTCATTTTCCTGAGATTAGAAGTCCTTTCAACTGTTCCTTGATAGTCTCGTGAAAGTTTAGTAAGTGATCTTCCTTCCTTTTTTTCATTTTAATTTTTTAAAAGTAGATGATCTTTCTACATCATATGTTTCTTTATTCATCATACTATTTTCCTCATCTTCTCACATAGTCTCACAAGTCTGTGGGATAAATCCAGCATTTTCTCATTTACATCTTGGATCTCATTTCTTGGCAAGAGGTTTAGGGTCACATTTCGGGTTCTGCACCTCAGTTGCTTAGCCCCTTAATAGTGCCTGCTCCTCAGCTGCCTAATTCATCATTGTAGTCGCATATAACATAGATTATTCATGAGTTTATTGGAAGATGCTTTCTGTCCCCTAATTAACATTTGGAGAACCTCATTTGAGGCATTCCCCTTATTAGTTAGTGAAATAAGACAAGAGATAAATTAAAAACTGTAAGTAGAGGGGCAGGTCCAACATTGCTCTGGATGTCGGAGAGCAGATGTGAATAACACTAAAAACAATGGACAAGCAAACAAAAAACCCCAAAGTAGTTTCTGTTTCCCGCAGCTGAACCCTGATGAATGTAGTAGGATCTACTAGATGCAATTTCAAGTTGTCTTTCTGGCACTAACCTCACTCA
>PVKM010026999.1:0-19061 GCA_004027735.1 Carollia perspicillata | reverse complement strand
CATGAGAAAGGGATTTTTCTGTTTTGATTATGACTTTAACCCAGAGCCCAGGACAGTACCTGGAGGCACAGGGAGAGTTCCACAGTATTGTTGAATGAGTGAATGAATGATGAGTAAGTGAATGAATGATGAGTAAGTGAGTGAATGAGTGAGTGAATGAGTGAGTGAGTGAATGAGTGAATGAGTGAGTGAATGAGTGAATGAATGAGTGAGTGAATGAGTGAGTGAATGAGTGAGTGAATGAATGAGTGAGTGAATGAGTGAATGAATGAGTGAATGAATGAGTGAGTGAATGAGTGAGTGAATGAGTGATGAATGATGAGTAAGTGAATGAATGAGTGGATGAATGAATGAGTGGATGAATGAATGAGTGATGAATGAGTGACGGATGAGTGATGAATGAATGAGTGAATGTTTATATCCTCCAACACTGTTTTGCATAGCATCACTCACAAGGCCACATAGCTGACATCTGTGGTGTGGGACTGAAGAAGTCACCCGTACACCTTAGTGCTCTGAGAGCACCCTTCTGTTTCCTCTAGGGGATCATGTCCCCCGTGGTGGGCACCTCCTTTTAGGGAGGGAGCAAAGCCAGGAGAAGGGGCTGGTCGCACAGACAGACTTGGTAGCTCAGGGCTGCCCGAAGTGCCAGCCACTCTGGCTGGAAGATCCCAGACCCCAGGACCTTCCCAGCGCTGCCCTAGCCCAGTCCCTCCTGCCTGGGTTCTGTGTCACCAAATGGGCTCGAGGAATGACAGCAAGTGGGAAGTGATTTCCTGGAGCCCCCAGGGAAGCGGACTAGGATGCACCCAGTGGCCATCAGATACCTAGGACTTTAGATTCGTCCTTAATAGTGGCCCTGTGAGGTACATATTCACATTTCCACTTATCAGGTGAGGAAACAGGTTCATGGAAGGTGCTCAATAAAGCTGGGGTTTTGACATGGTCTGTGTGACACCGAGGCCCTGCTTTACCCCGAGCGCTGCAGGATCAGATCGAGGGGCCCGGCTTCCACCCCAGCCGCACCTGTGGACACAGTTGATGCTCTCCAGGTAGGCCATGGCCTTACAAATCTGCAGCGAGTACAGGACGAGAGTGAGCACCTTCAGGGAGTTCTTGTTTCGCTCCAGGTAGTGGCCCAGCTGCCGGGAAGGGGAAGGTGCCATCAAGACCTGGGCACGGCCTTGGCCTGAGCCAGGGAGCCAGGCCAAAGGGTGCAGGCGGGGGTGGTGGTGGAGGGGAGGGCCCACCGAGGCTGCAAGAGGTCCCAGGGATTCCGTCTACAGACGCTCTCTGGGTTGTTTCAGCTGAATACAGGACGCTGGGAGCTAAGGGCCCCTCCTTCTAAACGCATGCCCCCCAGCTTGGCGGCGGCACAGCCGCCACCTCAGGGCTCCCTACTGCCACCTCCCGCGCACCTCCCCGTAGGAATACAGCTCCATTATGATCCAGGTGGGCTCCTCTTCGATGATGCCTATCAGCTTCACAATGTGCGGGTGGTCCAGATTCTTCATGATCACTGAAATGGGGGTGAGAGGGACGGGCCGAGGCGGCTCTAAGGTCCACTGCGAGAAACGTGCTTTGCTGTCCCCACCGGGAGAAACAGGGAGGGACACCCCTCCTCCCATGTGGGTCCCAGCACTGCTCACACCACCCCCTGCCCGAATTCTGGCCCCTGTCTCGTGTGGGAGGTCTGTGTTGCCTCGGGGTCTTCTCCAGCTCTCGGGGCGCTGCGTCCCTCCTCAGGGGACACCTACCTGCCTCACTCATGAACTTCTCTTTGTTGTCCTGAGTGCAGTCTTTCTTGCAAGTCTTCACGGCTACATTGATTTTCTCCCCTTTCTGCAATGAGAGTGAGTTCAGGGCCCCTCGGTCCAGCCCAGTGCCCACAAGAAAGCGTCCCTTCCAGGTGCCACCGTCCTCTCCCCACAGACTTCACAGGCAGCCAAGGCGAGGCCGGTGACATCTGGCCTCTGGGTCTCTGCATAGCACATTCCTGCCCTTTCTTCCTCATCTCATCCCTTCTCCTCTCTTCTCCGCCTTTCCTCTCCTCCCTGCTCTTTCTTCCTGATCAGGGTGCATAAGGCCTGGAACGACTCTGAAGGCCGGGTACCTCGAGTCCCTAGCTGTGCAGACGAGGAAATGGAGGCTGAGGGGCCAAGGGCCCCGCCCAAGGTTACCGGGCATCTGCGGCGCAGGTGTGAGGCCACCATCAGACCCGGCCTGCGGGTGTCTGTCTCTCTTTATTGTTAGTTTTCACATTTCTCCTGCCCCTTTCTTTTAGCTTTGCCCGTTCCCCAGGCCTGGTGGAAGCACAACCAGGAAACAACGTCCCACCCCATTGGCGGCCTCAGCAGGCCTCAGCACTAACTCCCGCCCAGATCCGCCCTGCCCTTCCTCAGAACTGCATCGTGTTGGGCCTCCCCACTCCTATTCCCCCACCAAGGGTCAGTCGCCCGTCTCCTGGAGCCGCCTCTGTTTTGATCCCTGGCATCGCTCTCCTTGGAAATGACCCTTGTTTCCATCATGCCTTGGGTATTTCATAAATACCCCAGTTGCCATGTGCATGAAGACCCACACAGCACGGCTGTGACCTCCAGCCCTGGAAGGTTCGCGCTCCTCCCTCACCCTACACAAAGTGGAAGCGGGGCGTCGGAGAAGAGCTGGAACTCACGTGATTCGTGTAGACACCTTCGTGGACCTCTCCAAAAAAGCCTTCCCCAAGAATTCGATTCAGGACCACATCTTCCCGGGTGATGCCATACTGTGGGCCTGTACACAGAGACAGAGTGGAGTCCCAGGGTTCAGAAACCGCTGACACCCGGGAATCTGAGTGTCCACAGGCTATAATGCCAGGCTCTGCTCCCCTTCTGCTCAGGGGTACCCAGACCCCCTGCAACACCACAGCCAAGAACCAGGGGCAGAGCTGGGAAAGGGGTGCTAGAATGTTCTGTTGTCTCAGACCCGGGGAAGAGCCATTGCCCCATTCCCTCTGAAAGCTGGCCCCATGGCCACACTCTGAGGAGCCCCAAATCAAAGGTGCCTTGCTTGGGCTGTCCCTGTCTGAATCACTCATGGGAGAGGACAGAGAAAGAAAAAAAGTCCCCCTGTGGTGTCACATGTGTCCGCGCACAGGGCCCTAGCTGTGGCCCACGCGGTGGGGTCAAGGGTCTACCTCCCGGCCTGCGCAGGGTCTCGTCGGGAATCTCAGCATAGATGTCGGACTCTGCAATGACAGGAAAGAACATCCCGTGGGCGTGATGCCCCCACACCGATGGCACCCCCGGGACCCAGGGGTGTGGCTCCCACAACAGGCCAGGGGAACCTAGGCTGACCACGGTGGGAGGGGAGAGGGGAGAGGTCAGGTAACGACCAGGGCTTGGGCCCAGGTTTTGAATGGCCACAGAGCCCAGGGTACCTGGCTGGAGTCCCTGCTGGCTACTGCCCAGTTGCCTTATTCAGGGCAAGTTGGTTAGTCTCCCTTAATCTCAGCTTCCTTTTCTGTAAAATGAGTGTTTGTTTCTGGGGAACGTCCTAAAGGCCAAGCAAAATAACATTTCCAATGTATTTAATGCTAGTATGGATTGAGCATTTGTGATGCCCCCCTGCCAAATTCACATGCTGAAGCCCTGAGCCCCAGTGTGATGGTACTTGGGGGCGGGGCCTTTGGGGGTGGGTAGGGTTATATGTGGCCATGACGGGAAGACCGCCCTTATAAGAAGAGGAAGAGCCCAGAGCTCTCCGCCTGCCCACCATGTGAGGACACAGAGGAGGCAGCTGTCTGCAAACCAGGAAGAGCATGCTCACCAGGACCGGACCGTGCCGGACGCGGCTCTTACACTCCAGCCTCCAGAGCTGTGAGAAGTCAACGTCTGCTGTGTGAGCCACCCAGTCTGCAGTGTTTTGTCATGGTGGCCTGAGCTGACAGACACAGTGCCATGTACTAACTATTTGAAACTGTTTGCTGTTGTGACTGATGGACGTTTTACGCAATCATTAAGACGTCCTAGAGAAATTTGTGCTTGTGTAATTCTGAGGGGATCCTTGACCACGTCACAGGGAGCAAGCAGAAGAGAGGCTCTGGGTGCAGGCGGTGGACAGCGGGCGGGCAGGCTTACCTATGCTGCAGCTTTCTGAGAGGCAGGGCCGCTGGGCCTCCAGGTTTCTGTAGGAGGAGATGAGAGGGAGGGAGCCGAGTGAGCTCGGAGCCTGGCAATGCTCCCCCAGGGCAGTCATGGCCCATCCTGTCCCACCATCCCACCCAGAGGCCCAGCTACACTGTGTCCACAGCCTGTCCTGACGGCAATAACCTGGAAGGATGGCAGGTCATTCTAACCTGGGGGCAGGAGGGAAGGGACAACATTCCCTAGGATTAAATGCCAGGTGGTCTTAGAATACACGGCTATCCCTGTAAGAATTTACTGGGAGAAATTTACTGACAGAAAAATTGCCACTTGTGACATGCTGGGGTTCCAGCGTTTTCCCCAGGGGACCGGAAACCATGGGGCTTGAGACTCCCTGTTTGTTCTGCCTTCTCCCCTGGGGAGATAGGCCGAGGGCAGGGCCTGTTCCCTGCCGTCTGGCTGTACTCACAGCGCAGGGATCTGGGGCAGGCTGTTCCGCTTCTCACCATCTGGGAAGAGGGAAGAAAGAAAGGAGATGGAGCCAGGGACACAGGTTCTGCTGGTCGGCCGACCTCACAGCTGCTACAAGCCAGCAGAAGGGAGACCCTCCCCGCTGTTCTGTGCCCTCTGAAAGCCTGAGTAGAAGCTGGGTGGCCTTGGTCCTGAATTAGAACCCTCTTCATAGAAGAAATTATTGGGCTTCCTCCAGCCCAGGCCCGTGCTTCCCGATCCCATTCCAAAGCAGAGGCAGCCACAGAAGAGAAACCGGCCAGGTTCTAGCAACAGTTTTGGTCTTCCTGGGGCTACCATGACCTTTCCTCCAGAAGTTGGCCTCCAGGCTGCCACTGGTCAGTGGGGCCAGGTCTGCAGCTTGGGACTCATGTGGGACCACAGGGGACATCCCGCAGGGCCAGGTGAGCACCTCCACACACCATCAAAGCCACTTCTTTCACACGTTAGTCAATGGCTTAGCTTCCCCTGCTTTCTCCCAGGGGTGGGGTCGGGGTGGGGGAGGCGGCTTGGCTCAGCTGTGCCACCAGATGCCCACTGGGCCAGTTTGCCTGTAAGTGGAAACGCACCTTTCTTGGGATGAATGATGAGAGAGGCTTTATGCTCCCCCTGCAGCCGGCAGTAACCGTCTATGAGGTCAGCCATGTTCTCGGCCTCTGCCAGAGAGGAGGTTTTGATGGACAAAGACTGTAGAGAAGAGACCAGCCAAGCATGAGACCCCAGAGCCTTGGCTGCAGTCTATCCGACAGGAAAAAGAAGAAATGGCATATTCCTGCCATCCACCCCCAGCCAAAATCCATCCACGCCTCTCCTGCGGCTTGGCTTGCATTTCCCCAATAGCCACCAGGGGGCGCTCTTGTCATCCCTCCCAACTGACTGTCTTACACAAGGAAGGCCCGTTCCAGGTCCGGTTTATTTTAGTCTCTCAGTGATAGGTACAAAATACGCAGGAGCAGAAACAGAAAAGGGAAGAGGGAACAGGGAGCAGGGGATACATGAATGAAAGGAGAGATAGAAATCTGTTTTCAGTCTGAGGTCTCTCTGATTCTCACACCCACACAAAACCCTGGGTCTTTGAGGTCTTAATTCTGAGTCACTGTTTACTTGTACAAAGTGAGGCCCCTGATTCACACCAGATTTCTGGTCACCTTTACTCCCCCTGCCCTCACCCCTGGCCCAGAACACTCCCCAACTTTTTTTTGACACTTTTGACAGCAGCATGGATCCTGAGCTATCTTCCGTATAATGTATCATCATCTCCTGGTACTTTGTCTGAGAACTAGGTCCAGTTTTTTTTTCAACAGGATCTCAGAAGCAGGAGAATCCCCAGCTTCCTGCTCCCTTGTTTTGGAGCTTCCAGGTTCCCAGAGACACTCACCTGGGGGGCACCCTCGATGCCCAGCTGCAGCGCCGCCTGGCCCTCCTCCAGCAAGAGGCACCTGATGGACCTGATCTGCTTGAACTCAGCCAGGCAGGTGGGCTGTGGGGGCGGAAGGGAGGGGCCATCAGACCACCCCACTCCTGGGATCAGGCCGTGGGAACTGACCAGTAAGAGGGGGGGCACAAGGAAAAAGTGGGATTTGGGAGTCTCTCAGAGGGGTGAAGAGAGAGTCAGACTATCAAGGCTGGAAGGATCATCTAGTCCAAGCCCCTGGCTTTGCAGATGAGAACATGAGTCTGGAGAAAGCTAGGACTTGCCCAAGGTCACATGCCAGGTCTGTAGGAGAGCCAGGACTGGAGCCAGGTTTTCTGACTCCCAGGAGAGGGATGGCCCATCTGGCCACTGAAAGAGCAACTCTCCTGTCTGAAGCCAGAAGAGCCAAACTGTGTCCTCCCCTCTGCTCCACACCCTCGAGTCCTCCCTGCCCCCACAGCCTCTGCGAAGCGGGTAGTCATGAGGTAACAAAGAACCATCAGCCCGATGCTGTTATGCCAAACACTTACTACAGCTGCTCATGCCCATGGGCAGGAGGAATGGATGGGGCAGGCCAGGGTAGGAGGCAGAAGAGGGAAGGCAGCTCAGTCAAGGGTGGGGTGGGGCCTGCCCCCAGCGCCTCTCTACCTTTGCATCTTGACTTGTAAGCTGGCGGATGCCTTTAGGGCCGATGACCAGGTCCACAGTAATGTTCCATCCTTGCTGGAATAAAAGGAAGGAATGGTTACCCAAGCCCTGCCCTCCTCCTGTTTCAGAAACTTGAAAAAAAAAAAATACCCACTACGCTAGACACAGGCTACTGTCTCCTGGGCCCTCCAGCTCCTTCCACTCTGAACTCCTGCTACAGAGACTGTCCCCTCCCCAAACCCTGCCCACCTCCCACAGTTGGAGTTGAGATTTCAGTTCCTTTCCTGAGGCAAGTAGAGTAACATTTGATGCATTTTAGGGCAGGTCAGTATAAGCAAGCAAAGCCCCTTCCCGACCCCGCCCCTTGATGGCCTCCTGGCTCCCTCTCCCAAGAGGCCCAGAGTTCAGGTGGAGGAGAGAATTACAATGAGTTCACAGCGATAGGTCTCCTGGTCGATGCTGGCAAAGCCGGCGAGGGTATTGAAGAACTTCATGACGCACTCCTCCTCCCTGAGCGAGGCATACTGCTGGAACGTCTGCTGGATCATCTTCCGGAACTGCTTGGGCTGCGGGGAGACGGCAGGGTGAGCAGGCCCCGCCCAGCTCTGGTTCCTGCCCTCAGCATCTCCCCTAGAGCCTGCCGGCTGCTGTAGGACAGTCCGTCCCCTGGCCTCTGCCACGAGAGCAGTGGGGCCTCTTACCAAGAGCACACACCTGTTGTCTCAGGTGAGGCTCACCACAGCCCTGGAAGGGAGGCAGGGGAGGCCAGTGCTCAGGGGCACAGCGAATTGACCTCCGATGTGGAATTAGGGCAAGTTTTCCTGACCCCCCACCGTGGAAAGGGCCCACTGGATGCATTTTGTTGTCCTATGTCCAGGAGGCCCAAGATGACACAGATATCCTGGATGTGTCCCTGGTATTCCCCGGCCCAATACCTTTAGCTCTAGTCAGTCCTAGGGACCGGCACCAAGGGGTCTTTCCGGGCCCCTTGCCCACTGACCTTTAAGTTCTCCTGCATCTGCTTTGGGAAAAACAGATCAAGCCCTACTTCCTTCCTGAAAGAAGAAAAAGAAAAGCATTATTTGACACCCCCTCTCCCCCAACCCAGGACTTCTGGCCAATCAGGCAGAGGTGAGAGCTCAAGGGCGGGGTCGGGGGAGTGTGGTCCTGCCTGTCTCTGGTCTGGGGATGGGTGGAGTAGGGGGTGAGCAGGAAAAGCAGGGCGGCGAGAAGGGAGCAAAGGCCGGGGCCGGTCTCAGGACTTACTCCAGGAGTTCGAAGTTGGACTTTTTGTCAAGTGCATTGTGGGGCATGTCCTTGAAGAACCGCCTGGGGAGAGAGAAGCCATAAAGAGGCTGATGGCCGGCGCAAGGAGCCACCAGAGCCAGGCCGCCCGACGCCCACACGTTGCCCTAGAAGCCCCCCTCCCCTGCCACGTGTGGGAACCACCGGGAGGGAGAAAGTTAGGAGAGTCAGAAACTTTGATACCTAGAAAACCAGGAAAACCCAAAAATCTCATTTCTAGAAAAGACTCCACTTCTCTAGAAAAGTCCCCTGCACTCCAGAGGAGTTCCGGGACTGCCCAGCTGGGACTGCCCAGCTGTCAGCAGAGGAGGAAAACGCAGGGCCCAGGGCCACCTGCACTGCAGCACTGCCGCTGCCAGTTTAGGGACGCCCACCTCCGCCTGCAGGGGCGGCCGCCCTGGGCAGGTCCCGGCTCCCTCCTTGGCTCTCCCTGAAGAGGGAGACACATTATTATATGTGTATGTGTTGGTGTTTTCATTTAAATAATTACTCAGTGCAGTACATATGAAAACTTTAGAACTTATGGAACAGAAGAAGAAAAAGAAAAAGAAAAAGAACCCTAGGGCTGGAGGTGACATTTATTAATTTTTTAATATATGTATATTCTTTAAGCCCCATTAAGTGTATGTCTTGATGGAGATTTTTATGTATTATTTATGCATGGCCATTGCTGTTTAAGTAAAGATCAAATGGTCCCCACTTGTGTCTCCATCCCGCTCTGCCTGCACCACCGTGTCTAGTCATTTCTTTGACTGTTGCAGACACTGTCACACTGTAGTCTTACACGAGAGTGACTCTGTCCCTGCAGCCCAGCCGTCTGCACACACATCTTAGAACAGCTCGCTGTGATACTGAACACAGGGACAGGCAAGGAACTTCTGACTCTGAAGACTGGATTTAGACAACTAACTGTGACTAGAAAATATTCAGATTAGATCTTCATCTCACACTTTATTTTAAACATTTATTCTAGATGGGATAAAGGGTAAATGTAACAAAGAAATCATTGTCAAACTACAAGAAAATCTAGGAAAATACTCCCCAGTGACGGGATTGGAAAGAACATCGAAAGCATGAAATCGTAGAAGAAATCCCCAATTAAAACACATAATGTTGTATCCTTAACAATTCTTAATAAATGGTGTGTTTTTATTTTGTTTTTAATTTCTTTTTAATCTAATTATAGTTTATATGCTATCTTCTATTGGTTATATTAGTTTCAGGGGTACAACATAGTGATTTGACATTTTCATACTTTACAGTATGATTGCCCCACTAACTCTAGCAAATCATCAGCCACCTTGTAAACTTACCACATTATTGCTATACCGGGATGAACTATATTCCCCTCTTCACCCACCCCCTCCGCCCTTCCTTCTGGTAACCACTCCTTTGGTCTCCGTCTCTGTGAGCCTGTTTGGTTTTCCTTGTGTGTTCTGTTTTTGGATTCCACACGTGAGTGGCACCACACTGTATTTTTCAGCCCTCATCTGACTTATCCCACTCCAGGTCCTCCGTGTTGTTGCAAATGGCAAGATTTCATCCTTTTTTATTGCTGCACATAGTTCATTGTGTATGTGTGTATATTTATCTAATAATTTTTAATAGCTGGTGTTTTTAATGGGTAAGAACAGATACTACTACACTTGATCTTAGCCAAAAAGCAGAGAAGCAATAATAACTGAGGTTTTTAAAATTTAATTTAATTGCGTTTTATTTTTCGGTGACCATTTTAGTCTCAATATCATCGCAGGCCCGTCTCGGTGCTGCAAGCCCACGCACTCTGGTCCCGCCCCGCACTGCCCGGAGCACTCCGCCGCCCGGCTCCGCACCGTCTCGCCTATTGACCGCTCTCCCCGTGTTCAATCCACATCTCTGTGGCTGTTCTGCAGCCACCAACATGAACTGCTGAACCCCTTCACCTTAATAAATGCTGGGTTTGAATATATTGTCAAGCATGTTAAGTAGCTATGTTTTGATAAATACAGTTTCAATTTTAGAAAAAAAAATGCACTGGAAATACTCAGACTGGATGGACCTTGTTCATGGAAATTAGCTCTGGTTAATGAAATTGCAGGTGAGTGTATTAATTTTTTTTCTCCTTTTCTACATGCTCCAAATATTCCGTATTGGACAAGTATTACTCCTCTCACTTGAAAAAATTAAGGTGGTGAGGTCATGCAGTCCATCACAACGCAAGCTGCCTGGGCCCGCCACCTGCTAAGACAGCCCCCCCGGAGCTCCACATCCACTCGGCAGAAAGTTCTCTGCTCCTTTCCCTTCCCCTCTCTGGGCCCCTGGAGCTACAAATGTTAAATTTAATTCCCTTCTTAGGTATCATATGTTTGAAAGCAATTCTTTTATCCTAACCTCTGTTCTCATTAGGGTCCCCTCTCCCTTCCCAGCCCCCAACACACACACCCCCCACCCCCAGGTCACCCGTCCTCAACTGCTTTACTCCCAGGAGAAAAGATGAGGTGAAATGCAAATGAGGAAGGGGGCAGGTCTGGGGGGGCGGGCACAGTAATGCCAGTGGCTCTTTCTAGCTGGGACAAGTTGAGTTGTTTCCAATGCCAGTAGCTGGAATGAAGGGAAAGCAAAGATAAAGTCTTCGAGATAAAACTCATCTTACAGAACCCAAAATGGGCACATTCCAATGGATATTAAAGAGCAATAACATTTAATGATGGCTCAGTGAATATTGCTAAATTATATCTTGCAATATTGAGATGCATTTCTAGCCTACATCCCTCCAGGCACAGATGCAAGGATACCCAGTTTACACATTTAAATAAAGCAGGCCTGGAAAGAAACCAGGCAACGAGATAAATGAGCTAAAGAACATGGCAAACTTGTGGCTTGGGGGCCGGTTGTCCAGGAAGCCAGGATATTGGACAGAAGACCTCATTAAGTGTATAAGTCACCAAGAGAAAACATTTACCATGAAATGAAGACTGCATTTCTTAAAATAAAAGAGTTTGAAAAAGTGTTTATTGAAAGAAAATTAATATTCTCAATATTTATTTTAGCAAAAAAAAAAATGAGGAGGCAATATTAGATGTCCCTTTTCCTCCTGTTGCAGTTTTGGTAAACCGCAATGATATAACATGAAAGCCCAGTTCCATCAGTGTGATGGCAGGCGGGTCTGACATCTAGTGGCGCGAGTATATGGCCTTCCAATAGGTCTAACTCAGTGGTTCTCAACCAGAGGCAGTTTTGACCTCCTCCCAGCCTGGAGACATTTGGCAACACAGGGGACCTTCACAATTGTCACACCTGGTTGTTTCACTACCAGTATCCAGTGTGTAGAGGCCAGGGAGGCTGCTAAGTGTCCTATGAAGGATGGCCTCTCTGACAGAGAGCCACACAGCCCAAATGCCCCTTCGGCTGAGGTTGAGAAGCCCTGGCAGCTTGATTCAAGGAGAGAACTCGGGGAACTAGGAAGTGCGGCTCTTCCCCAACCCGTCTCTCTACCAGGTGTCTGACAGAACAGGATAGCAGAGGCCAGCGCAGTATTCCAGCTGATCGGGGCAGTCTGATCCTTGGAAACCAGACAACAGGCAAGCAGGGAAAACAATCAGTTTGGGACATAAGAACACTATAAGTCCATATGTTCATTGCAGCATTATTTCTACTAGCCGAGATATGGAAGCAACCTGAGTGCCCACCAGTAGCTGAGTGGGCAAAGAAGAAGTGGTGCATCTACACCACGGAATATGATTCAGCCATGAAAAAAAAAAGAATGAAATCTCGCCCCCTGCAACAACATGGGTGGAACTACAGGGTATTCTGCTAAGTGAAGCAAGTCAGACAGGGAAAGACAAATGCCAGATGATTTCACTCGTATGTGGAATCTGAAAAAACACAATAAGCGAACAAGCAGAACAGAAACAGACACAGAGACACAGAGAACATCTGGACGGTTGCCGGATGGGAGAGCAGTTGGGGGCGGGGTGAAAAAGGGGGAGAGACTACGAGTACAAAGTGGTAGTTACGGAATAGTCGTGGGGACGCAAAGCACAGCACAGGGAATACGTCATAATATTGTAAAAACTCTGTAGGTGTCAGATGGGTACTGGATTTATCAGGGTGATCACTTCATAAGGTATAGGAATGTCTAATTATGGGGTTGTCCGAGACGAGATCAGACATGCCGCATGTACGTCAACGGCAATTCAAAAAATACACGAACCCTATCCAGGATTCCCCCTGGAGGAAAATCATTTCATCCTACTTCTGCCTGAGGTGCTCGTGGTTAAGATCCCAAATTTCCACACAGCCAATGATGACAGATTTAGAAAGTGTTCTGAGTCAGCGTCACCTGCCTTCCACTTTCACAGAAAACTTCAGAGCACTCCTGCAAGGCGTCGATTCCAGGCCCCAGGTGACCATCCATGATTCCCACTGGCTGAGTGAGCTACAAAATGAACTCTTAGGAGACTGAACAAATTGGCTTGCCGTACACAATTATTTAATTCGAACAGACTAAATGTTGGCAAATGTGCATCAGGGAAGAGGAAATTAGATCTTTCGGGGCTGTCCATTCATTCAGATATGGACTGTGCCCTCACTGGGTTCTGGGTGAAGGGAATGCCAACCCTGACTTCACCGATTTGACAAGATTTCACAGTCTAGTGAGCATGAGACAACCAGTGCCTCGGGCAGGGTAGGTGGGGTGGGCAGGGGGAGGAAAGGCTTCGAGATGGAGAAATCCTTGAGCTGGCTTTGCAGGAAGAGCCTATGACCACCAAACTGCTTATTATTGACACCTCACAGGTATGCTCTGAGGTTTTCTATGAATGCAGAGGGCACGCAGACAATACTGGCTTCGTAACTTTTCTAAAGCTTCCAAAATGAAGAATAATTTACCAGGCTGAAAAGAGGAATGAGAAGAGTATGCCAGACAGAGGGGACGCATTACTCACTAAGGGGGTGAGAGCTGCTTCCGAGTCCCAGACACTGGGTCCCTTAATGTCACTCCTGGTTTATGATAATTGCTGAATGAATGAATGAGAATTGAGACTAGGGATGGATAAAAGAATTTTGAGGGCTAGAATATTTAAATAAGCCTTAGCAAAACAAAAGTTGGCATTGGTTAAATGAAAGGGTAAACAAATTTTGACATACACACTGAGGAATTAAAACATATGAAAATAATAGCAATTTTAAAGCGATTAAGGGGGTGGTGAATGGACAAATGTTTAATTAGGGAAAGGTAACTCAGAAACATACCTAAGTCACTCCAATCTGTTGAAATAGCACACTCCCTATATCATTGATTGCCCACCCCCTTCGTGCACCAAAGATCAACTCTTGTGTTTGTTTGTCTTGGCCATGGTACCCAGTCACTCGAGTGTGCCATGATCTGTGTGTTTCTACCATCTGGACAGTTGGGCATCACTGGGGTGTCTGAGAGAGCCCGTCACCACTGCTAATCAGACATACTGCTTTTGCCAGAGATGGAGCTTCACAGTCGTCTGGACTGAGCCCCATCTCCGCTGCTGTCGGCGAACATGCAATGCTCCCCACGCTGCCGCAGCTGCCATCCTGGGATGAGGATGCGCCCGCTAGGAGCGCCCTCTAGTGCGTGGCTGCTTCTCCCCAGCCCAGGGCTGCCACTGTGACAGGCTAACACACCAGGGGGACCGAGGGCCCGAGGGCAGGCACAAGTCCATGACTTTTACCCGGGCGATGACAGCAGAAAGCAAAGAAACATCTTTGAAAATCCAGTGGGTTATGCTTTCCTTCTAAAAAGCAATAGAAATATCGATTCATCACTAACATTTGTAAACTATGGAACAAAATGCCTTTTGAAGCCAGCTGAGTGGTCTTTGTCTGATCTTGACTTATTATTAGTTACTAGTTAACTATTATTAGGCTCTACGTTCACTCCGAGCTTTCAGGTCAGAGTGTCTGGAACTCTGCCCGGGGTTGGCAATGGTCCTGATGTCCCAGGTGAAGGGGAAGCTATTTGGTTCCTTACGCTGGGCAGGTACTAATTCATGGCATGTGGGCCATGAACTCCACATTTTAACTTATCGGAGGGCATGTAGATAAAATAACACATTTGGCATTTATAAAGCACCTCCAATAAATTCATAAAATTGATTAGGAATGATTTGGACAATATGAAATTCTGGAAAAAGCAAAACTATGAAGTCAGTAAAAATATCCGTGGTTGCCAGGGGTTGGAGGGAAGGAGGAACACACAGGTGGGGCACAGAGGGTTTTTAGGACATGAAATTATTTTGGATGCTATTGTAATGGTGGCCACATGTCAGCATATACTTGTTAAGACCCACAGAATCTCTAACGTCAACAGTGAGCCTAGATGTAAACTAGGGACTTCGGGTGACCACGGTGTCTCGATGTAGGTTTGAAGACTGTAACAGATGTAGTGCTCTGGTGGGGGAGGCGGTGCCCATGTGGGGGCAGGGGGCATATGGGAAATCTCTGTACCTGCCCCTTAATTTTGCTGCGACCTTATACTGCTCTAAGAAATAAAGTCTATTAAAATAAATTTTAAACTAATAAGGGTAAAGAGAAAAATAATTAGTACAAATAACAAGTAATTGTTGGGTACTTTGGTCCCTATCATTGTTCTAAGTACTTTAAATGCATTAATTCATTTATTCCTTAGAACAGTCCTATATGGTTGCTACTATAATTATCACTCTCATTTTACAGATGAAAGAACAGAGGCACAAAGAGCTTAAGTGACTTGCCCAGGAAACGGAAGACCCAGGACCTTCCAGGGAGCCCAGCTTCAGACCCGTGGTCTTCCTCATTATGTCCAGTTGCTCCTGATAGGAACTGAATCCACTGAGGATTCAGCTTGCTAACTTCCTATCTTGTGCATATATCATGCTTCTTTTTTAAGCCAGGAAAGAATTTTTTTCTAGAGACACCATACTTTTTTCCCTAGGTGATACAATCAGTGATATTAATAGGACAAGGAACTTTTGCCTGTGGTCTGTGGGTAGAGTGCATTCTGGAACCTTTGCAGGGGGGAAAAAATCACGGCCCTGGAAAATTCTGCCTTGCAGCTTGGTTTTCAGAAATGTATCCATTTCTCTTGGTGAGAAATAGCTATAACTTGATTTTATATGGTACAATCATATAGACCATATGATATATGGTGTATGGTAAGGTATAGCTTTGTGTTCAACTTTAAAAATCATAGGTTTTTAAGTCTTCTATCAAATTTACAAAATAGGCATTTTCCACATTCTCTTCCAACTACCATATAACCTGTAACTCAAAGATCAGCCTGTAGGAATAGGAACATCTGTTTGACTCTGCTCCTCAGACCCAGGAGACAGGAAACAATGTGTCGCTGTCGTTCAACAGACTCGGGTCTGGAACACGCCTGAGTCGATAAGGCAGCAGGTGCCGTGAAACAGGTCAAGAGCCCAGTGTGTCCAGGTTCGGTGCCTGGTGCTAGATAATAATAATAATCACTATTATTATTATTATATAGTAGATTGTATTATAACTATTATCTTATAATAGTTATTATATCATATTTTATATATAATGTGAAATATATGATACCATCACTTAGTCATATAATATGTATTTAAATATATTAAAACATTCTGCATTTATATATTTTATTGAATAATAATAGTTATTGTCTGAATAACTATTATATTATAATAGTTATTATTATTATTACCAGTAATAATTTGGGAATGAGTCAAGGAAATAAAAATAAAACGAGAATAAAGTAGAATACTACAGAGTCTTCTCATTACTGTTACATTACAACTAAGTGATGACATTTTGAGAGGTGACTTAAATGACTGACGTCTCAAAGTGAATGCAGAGTCCTGATGTGAGAGCCACAGATAAAAAGGGAAAGGCAAGCTCTTCTCAGGTACCTCCTTTCGGAGGAGACGAGACTGTGTGAGATGGAATGCAGGTTATGGGAGCGCCATGGTCTTGGAGGGTATAAAAGGGCCCACCTGATAAAGTAAACTTCACACACAACTCCTGACCCACCAACGGAGGACCTCCAGGGCCACCGCCAACTGTGGCCAGGTGGTCTGTCTGCCAATTAGCATCACAGGCTGCAGACTTCCTCTGCACCGAGGACCCTTGTGTCCCCTGGCTTGTTGAGGCAGAGTCACCAAGTGGGAAACCAATGAGGAGCCCTCCCAGGCTGTCCTTGACCTATTCTGGCACAAATGCCAACAGTCTCAGATGCAGAGACAGAAGTGGGGTCCTCCCCTTTCCACCCCATGGCCCTCCCTAGGGGACACCTCGGCACCCTCTCTGAGACCCAGGATGGGAGCCAGAATCCCTGCATGGTCCCCAGAAGCAGCAGCAGGGTCACACTCTCTGTAACTTCAGCGTCACAGACAGGGCCAGGAATCTCCCTGCAACCATATTCTGAGCAAACCAAAAGTCACCCTCTGCCAAAGGTTTCCCTGGCAATGGTCTTGGAAGTCCCTCCATCCACTCAAGAGGCTAACCACGTTCAAATCATCTCAGGGTTGGGCGGGGGCGGGGGGAGTTGTCAAAAATGCATACCCTCAAGTCTCATCCAACTCTACTAAACCAGGATTTCCAAGGGTGGGGCTAGGGTTATCCTAGTTTAATAAGCTCCCGGGTGATTATGATTTGCAACCAGATTCTGGAGCCACTGTTGAAAGACAGATGAGGGGGTTACAGAAGCAGCAGTGGGAGGCTGGAAGGGGCAGATGGATGATGATGGGTGGCGAACTGAAGGGTGCTGCTTTGGGCAAGAATGTCCTAGAACACAGGTTTAACCCCATCACCCTCCTTGGCCCAACAGCCAAGAGTAAGACCTATTTCTGAGACTGTCATTCAAAGTCTCCCACCATCGGCCCCAACCCACCTCCCACAGCTCATCTGCCTCGAGCCTGCAGCCTGGCCTTTTCCTGCCACTGGTTGCGGAGCCCAGAGTGCACACTCCCCCGCCCCCACCCGCTCCAGTGTCTCCTGATGGGAGGGTCTCTCTTCCTTCCTGGTGCAGTTCCAGTCTCCTCCTCCTGGTGCCCTACAGCAGGATCAATGGCTCCTACATGTACATCTGACTGGCACACATTCCATCCTGCCTTGTGTTATGATCAATTGTAGACACACCTGTCACTTCCCAAACACTGTAGGTTTAAGGGCCTCTCTGGACAGTTCTCTAACTTCCTACGCATTCAGTAGTGTTTGCGGGAGCTGAGGACATGGCGGTGAGCGACACAGATGGATTCCCAACATTTGAACACCTCCCAGAGTCTCACCTAAGGCTCAGAGAAACGTTTACTGAATCACTTGGATGGCAGCCAGAGGGAAGAAGCGGGCATCCAGGAGGCAAGCGCTGTGGCAGCCGAAGGAAGATGGGGACACCGCCCAAGAGGACTTGGCACTTACTTCTATCCCAAGGTCCAGATGGCAAGCACCCAGGGGACCCTCTGTCAGCCGCCACTTGTCCCCGCCCCGCTCACATATCCACTCTTGCTTCCCACCCTGGAAGACAGTTGAGCTGGCCAGGAGCCCAGTACAGGAGGGGAGACACGGGTACCTTCCCTGGAGAGGCCCCAAGGCCACCACCTACCTGAGCTCCAGACAGCCCAGCTGCAGGGCCATGCCCTCGCTGACCTTGCTGGCATAGCGTTGCATGTAGTCAATCCGGAGCTGGGAGTGGGGAGAAAGGCCAAGGTTGAGACTCCCGCCCTCATTCCCTATTTTCGTAAACCAAGGCCCCAGGAGCTGGCGGGTGCCTTGAACACAGTCCTGTCCCCCTGGGCTGTCTCTCTCACGCGCCCACCACACACAAACGCATAGCCGGAGATGAAGCGTGGAGGGGGATGGCTCACCCTCTGCTCTGCCTCGGCCTCCCTCCAGAACCCCCAGCAGTGCCAATCAAGCCTCCACAGGATGGAGCCTTCGGGTTGTTGAAGTACTTTGGACATGTCCCCATGAGGCAAGAAATTCGGATTCCCCTCCCCCACTCCTTATTCTGGAGATACAAAAACTGGGGGAGGAGTCAGTAATTTATCTATCCAAAGCCTTGTTGGTAAGTAGCGACAGGTGTCACCCACTCTACAAAAAAAGTCCGGCTTGGTCTCCAGCAAACCAGGAGAGACACCGGAGGGAGCGAAGGTCAGCAGAATAGAGTGGTGGCAACGTCCATTTACTTGGCATCCACTCAGGGCCAAGTCTTGCGTCAGGCACTTTCCATGCACTGCAATCAGCGTGTTGGAGAAGCTCCAAACAGCTCTTAAGAGCTGGTAATTAAATTTTTTGAAATGTTGCAAGCTGGCTGATATCACATCAGTAACTTAAAACAGGCCTATTTACACCATGGGAATTGGAAGTTCCACAAATCAGGTATTGTCGCTTCAGGGAGCTGGCTCACCAGCACATTGCTAATAATATCATCCGGCCCTCAAAACAACCCTGTAAGGCAGGTGTTATTATTACTATTATCATTCACATTTTACTCAAGAGGAAACAGCCTGAGGCAGGTGAGGTCCCCGGGGGTACCGGGTTAGTACGTGGCAGAGCTGGACAAGAAGCAGGTGACTCAGACGGCGGAGCCTGTGTGTCTAAAATGACAGCCGCCTTCTCGGACCTGCTCTGCCTGGTTCACCAGCCAGGTCTCCTGGGCAATAAATAGCCTCCAGGAAAGTTCCCAGGGGAGCTGCGAGCACGTGGAGCAGGGTTAGCCACACTTAATTAGCTGTGAGAGAGGCAGAGCCAACAACTAACCAGGGGCCAAGGAGCGCCCCCAAGTGGTGTTTCCTTGACTGGGACCTCCAGGGCTTCGCCCTTCCATCTCCTAGGAGAGCATGGGTAATACCTGCATTTAAGGTGTAATATGACCCTGGGCACAAGAATTATCTTTTACCTGTTGGTAAAAATAAAGCAGTGTAGTCCTGTCTTTTTTCAGACTCTCCATGAAGTCTTCTGGCAAGTAGCGGATTTGAAGGTCATACCTGGGACAGGAAATGGAGACTCTCTTGTATTTAAAGGGGGAGTAGGACCAGCCAAGGGCAGAAGGAATCTCATGCGCCACATGCAAGGGGCTACTCCTACAA
>PVKM010026998.1:0-19147 GCA_004027735.1 Carollia perspicillata | reverse complement strand
CCCTTCAAATATGAAATGCTAAAGGGACTTATCTAAGAAAAAGAAGATAAGAAATATGAACAGTAAAAGGACAGCAAACTCACAGTTAGCATCCACACCTAAAACAAAAGCAGACTAAACAGTCACCTAAAACAGGAGTGGAGCCACAGAAATGGAGGTCACATGGAAGGTTAGCAACAGGGGAGTGGGAGGAGAGGGTGGGGAGAAGGTATAGAGAATAAGTAGCATAGACGGTGGAGAGAAAATAGACAGGGAGAGGGCAAGAGTAGTGTGGGAAATGTAGAAGTCAAAGAACTTATGACACATGGACATGAACTAAAGGGGGGAGTGTGCGTGGGAGGGGTGTGCAGGGTGGAGGGGAATGAAGTGGGGAAATGGGAGAACTGTAATGGCATAATCAATAAAATATATTTTAAAAATTAACTAGATGTTTTGCATAAGATTAAACAGAAAAATGACAACTTACACTATGTTGACTGAAAAACACTTTAAAAAAGATTTTATTTATTTTATTTTTAGGAAGAAGAGAAGGGAAAGAGAGAGAAAGGGAGAGAAACATCAATATGTGCTTGCCTTTCCCATGCCCAGCCACTCCATACCTGGCTTGCAAACCAGGCACTTGCCCTGACTGGAAATCAAACCAGTGACCCTTTTGTTCACTGGCTGGCACTCGATCCACTGAGCTACACCAGCCAGGGCTGGGAAAAAAAAGGCACTTCTTCAAACCTTACATTCTGTCAATGACTGTATTGCTGTATTTAGCAATGGCTAATTTAGAAAGTCTTTGGTAACCTGCCTCAGGCAAGAGACAAGCATGTAAATAAATTTTAAATTGTCCAGGTTGGAATTTTCACCTTAAAATTTAAGGCAAAAGCCAAATTGCAAGCCTGTTTCCGGCACAGCAGTAGGTGCCATGCAGTTTGCACACATTCTGTGTGGGATTATAGAATAGACAAATACAGGGGGGCGGAAACACTCATTTTAATCCTCCAAGAAGGTATTAATCCCAGAGAATCAGGAAAGGCTTCACGGATGGATGCGTGTCATTGTGATAGAACCGCTGTAATATAAACTTCCTGGGCATACTTTATTCTGTCTCATCCCCACCAACTTATGCAGAGGTTTCTAAACTAAGGGATTCATATCCTCATCCACAAGAATGGTGACTAAGCACAGTGGGCATAATTAAATGAAGAATTCACAAAGCATTTATATTTAATTTTACCCATTTTGTCTTCAAAATACCTACAGATAAGTAAAAAATTATTACTGTTATTGTTATTATTGCTATACCTATTTCCTTCTGAGCACACTAAAGGTCAGAAAGGAATTTTTTTTAAAATTTCATACAGGAGGTAAACACAAGAACTTGAGCATTTTTTTTTAAAGATTTTATTTATTTATCTTCAGAGGGGAAGGGAAGGAGAGAGGGAGAGAAATATCAATGTATGGTTGCCTCTCGTGCGTCCCTGATGGGAACTGGCCTGCAACCCAGGCATGTGCCCTGACTGGGAATCGAACCGCGATCATCTGGTTCGCAGGCTCGCGCTCAATCCACTGAGCTATGCCAGCCAGGGGTTAGAACTTGAGCATTTTTAACAACATTCATTTTCTTATATCTCAAGACACAACTTATTTAAAATGAGCATTCATTAGTGCCAAATAAATGTTAAAATTGATTGATGATACAAATTTTAGGGCAGATATACTCAAATAATTTATTTTTATTTTTATCCTCATCTCTCCTTTTCATCCCCATTACCAATAAGTGGCATTTTACATCCCATGGCCAAGAACCAGGCCTGCCATAAAAAGTAAAATTAGTCATTTCCTTACTTTATAAAAATTAATCTGATAGGTGAACTTTTTTAGAGGGAGAGGAGAATTGTAATACAGTTGATTTATTTAATAATCTATTTTGAGATAAAATGATGCTAGATATTAATGACTTCTGTTTTTATCCACATAGGAAACTGCTCACATATGAATCCATAGATAGGTGTGTTGGTTCAAAAAATGAGGGATTTGTGTATTTTTTTAAACAGAGACATTGAAAGTAACATTTTATACCTATACCTTTCACTGTGTCACAAACATATTCTGCATATATTTAAGATCTATTTTACCCCAATTCTACATATACTTGGTACAGAATGTAACACTTTATTAAATATCCAAATGTCAGAATTATCAATTTGCAAACTAATTAAAATTGGTAGATATCATGAGAATTAACCTAAACTATCTGTAGTCTGATTCTATTTCTATAGAAGTAAACTGATTCTGTTATTTTAAATTCATGAGAAAATTCAACAGCAACCTATTCTATGTTTTTTATTAAGAGAGATTCATGTCTCTTATACTTTATCTTAATAGTTTAGTGATTTTTAATAATTTCTAAACGGATGTTCATGATTAGTCCCCAGTCTGTCAAAAGCAATTTTGACATCAAACTCACACATACTTGTATTTTTCTTCTACTTCCAGGGTGTGAGAGGAGTCTTGAGCCGGTATGCGTACTTTCTGGAGCAGAGGATGGGTTGGAAAAAGCTGAGGAGGTTGGGGGATGTTGAGAACTGTGGGTCATGTGCTCTTCCCAGAAGTAAGAGTGTTACACAGCTGGAACTGGAGACTATCCCCTTGGAGCTGAAGACAATGTGTTGCATCCCTGGGACGAGAGAAATGTTGAGAAAGTTCCAAGGTAGGTTTCATCTTAGGGCTTGGGGGATGTGGTGTCTTGTGCCTGGCTGCGTCTACACTAAGCAGGTGCAAGCAGAACCTGAACTAAAGTCAGGTTCTAAAGTCAGCCAAGGAACTAAAGTCAGCCAAGTTTTTCCTGAGGTCATTTTATTGGTTTATTACTGGATAGTGGAGGGTTTGTTTTCACATCTCTCACTCTGGGTCCCATGCATACAGCCCACATCCTTGCAGTTGCTGGTAGCCATGCGGGAGGGCGAGGTTATGGTGAACGAGGCCCTGCTCCTGAAGGCATGCATGCGGGTGTGGTGCTCATGGCTTCCCTGACAATGTTATTGGTGGAAGGGAGCCCCATGGCAATGCCAGTCTGTAAGGGGATGGGAGAGAGCACCATGCCCAGAAAAAAGGGGACGGGGATGGTATGAACAGTCCTGATGCCATAGATGCAACATTTGGTTAGAACAGCAGGCTCAGGAGCTGTGACAGGAGTAACAATAGCTCCCATAAATCTGCATTTTTTGTTTATTAAAATGATAAAACAATATTATTTAAAGGACTAAATGAAACATATTTGAAAGCAGAATAAAGAGCATCAATATAAAAGCATTGCAGAGTATCAAATATTAACTTTGGTTTATTTTATTAACTGTCAATTTGATGAGTTGCTTAAATTAGGGAGTTCATAAAGCCAAAAATATTCAGTCAATTGTTATTATGTAGGAATAATTATGGTGTTATAAATTAATTGCTTTTGTCTGATAATGTTTTTTTATGTTCACTTGAGGACATGCTTAATTGATTTTGGAAAGAGGGGAAGGGAGGTAAAGAAACATCAATCTATTGCCTCTCACATGCCCCTGACCAGGGACTGGACCCACAACCCAGGCATGTGTTCTGACTGTGAACTTTTGACCTTTCAGTTTATGAATGATGCTCCAAACAACTGAGCCACCCTGGCTAGGCCTGATTATGTTATTCCTTAAATCAGTCCAGATTCAATTTTTAAATTTCTTTTTTTAATCCAACTTATACCAAGTAATGAAAATACACTATGACTATATAGGGGTTTCACTACTCAATGGGAAATAACAGTTTTGTCCCATTGTGAGAAAACCCATCATTAGTAGTCTTGTTCAATAATTTAACCTATGTTCTTTTTTTTTTTAACCTATGTTCTGATAGGCAAATTCATATATAACAACTGTGTAAATTCTTTTAATCATTACACTCTCAGAATCCATGTCCTCATATTCCCAATGACATTTACGGAATTAAATAATCAATTAATAAATTCAACAAATATGCAGTATTTGAAAGTATTATGCCAGCTACTATTCTAAGCATTTGGAATATATCATTGAAAAACAACAAAAATGTTACAAACATAAGCTTTATATTGCCAAAATTCACTTAAATTATTCAGTATACCTTTGTACTGTTAGAAGATGATACAGAATATTGAAAACAAAGAGAAAGGTAAGGGTGACCAGACGTTCTGGGAGTAGGGCATCAACTTTTGATTTCGGCAATCAAGGAAGACCTCGCCCAGCAGGGATAGTGCAGCAAACACCTAATCTGGAGGAGGGCCTTCCAGAGAAGGAGGAATGGGAGCTGTCTTCCAGGATTTGTGAGGAGGCCCGTGCTGTGGTGGCAGGGTCAGGAGTAGAAGACTCTATAAGTAGGCCACTGAGCAGGATGCCTTGCCTCTGAGTGAACTAGGCAATCAGTGAATAGTTGTAAGTGGAAGAATAGCAGGATTTTGTTCATTTTGTGGAGCTCACTCTGTACGCTTTACTCAGAGTCAGTCAGAGAAGGGCAAGGCTTGAAGTGGGAAAAGCAGTTAGGACCTTTGTAATACTTCAGTCAAAGTTGATTGTGGACTTGTCCTGGGGGTGCTGAGAAATAGACAGGATCTTGGCATATTTTGAAGACAGAGCTGGGAAGATGGGAAGATGTGCTGCTCGATTAGACATGAGCTGTCAGACAAAGAGAAGACTTATGAGTAGTTTCCAACTTTAATTCTGCAGAATTGACATAATGAAGTTGCCATTTCCATTGACAGCATTGCTGCAGGTAAGACAGAAGGAGGGAAGCTGGTTTTGGACATATAGGTGTTGTAAAGAATGTTGAATATCCAAATGTAGATGTCAGGTTGTCGGATGAATTTACTAAGATGGAGTTTCAGGAGAAAGGTCTAGGCTAGAGCCTAGAATCATTTAGAATCAGTAAGCAAATAATTGAAATCCAATTAAAGCACTGAGCCAGCCAGCCAGAATGCATGGGAGTGAGCTGAGAAAGGGAGAAGAGGCTCCAGTCCTGAGACCATTGGCTTTTCCAGAGTGATGGAGGAGAAGAGGAGAAAGCAGCAAAGGTGACCAAGAAGGGGTGGTGAGTAGAGAGGGAGGGAAAGGTGATGACTGTTGTTTGGCAAAGAGAAGGGAGGTTCTCCAGGACCAAGTGTTTCTCAACAGTATTGAGTGCTACAGAAAAGCCATATATGATGTCCATCTCACACTATTCTGGAAGTCATTGGGGAGATGGACAGGAGTGACTCGATTAGGGTGTAGTTCTATCATGGTGAGCGGTTGAGTTTAAGAGAGTAGTTGGAGACAGACTGAATTAAAAACCAGTGCACAGACTTTTTTTTTTCTTACAAATGGAACAAAGAAGGCAGCTGGAGCAGAACTGATGTGTGAGATATAACATGTCAAACAGATTTAACGACCCCACAGAGACCCATGTTTAAGCCCTGCTATTTTGAGTTCCTAGAGTTTGGGAAAATCACATAAAGCCCTTAACTCTCAGTCTAGTCTATAATGTGGGGGTGATAATGGCCACCTTGGGGTGGTTTCATGTGTGAGCATACATGGTTAGCTACCTGCATGACTCACTTAGGTATGAATATTAACAAAACATCATGAGACATGATTTAGAGACAAATAATAGCAATCACAGTAATAATGTTTGTCACCATGATATTAAAAATGAAACTATATTAAATTTACTATTTTTGAGTGTTTATAAAGAGAAAGCACTGAATATTTTACATTATTCCTTTTTCATTGAGGAGATTCCATGTGTAGCTTTACTTATTAATAATGTGTACAAGTAAAATTTCATATCAATCTCACTGGAATTTCCCAGTATCAGTATTTGTGTCCTATTGCTGCCTAACAAATTGCCACAGACTTAGCTGCTTGAAACCACACCCATTTATTAGTTCAAGGTTCTGCAGATAAGACTTCCAGCTGGGGTCAGCTGGCTTCTCTGCTTAGGGTTTCACAAGATCAAAATGAAGTTGTGGGCCACGCTAGACTTCTATGGAAGGTCTGGGGAAGAATCACTTCCAAGCTTCCATCACTTGGTAGCATAAAGCACTTCCAGGCAGCTGTAGGACTGAGATCCCCAGTTCCTTCCAGGTCACTCACCTTTCTTCTCATGGGACTTCCCCTTCATCTTTAAAGCCAGTGATGACAAATCAAATTTAAATCTCTCTGACTTCTCTTCCACCATCAGCACAGTAACCAGAGAAATCTTTCTGATTAAAAAAAAAAAAATTGGCCCTGTCTGGTGTAGCTCAGTTGATTGAGCGCAGACCTGCAAACCAAACGATCGTGGTTCGATTCCCAGTCAGGGCACATGCCTGGGTTGCAGGCCAGTTCCCAGCAGGTGACTCATGAGAGGCAACCATACATTGATATTTCTCTTCTCTCTTCTTCCCTTCTAAATATAAATAAATAAAATATTTTAAAAATTGGTCCTGGCTGGTATGTCTCAGAGGATTGAGCTCTGGACTGCAAACCAAAGGGTTGCTGATTCGATTCCCAGTCAGGGCACATGCCTGGGTTGCAGGCTAGGTCCCCAGTAGGGGGCACATGAGAGACAATGACATATTGATGTTTCTCTCCTTTTCTTTCTCCCTCCCTTCCCCCTCTCTAAAAATAAATAAATAAAATATTTTTTAAAAATGATGTGACCGTATTAGACTCACCCAGATAATCTCCCGCTTGTCATAGTATATAACAATCATGAAAGTACCACTAGGGTCTGAAGTAATGGGTTCTATTTCAGAATTCTGCCTATTACAATAACACAGCTTTGAAAATGGTGGATTTTACATAAATAAAATTTTCTCATAGCTTTTGAAAATAAAGAAAAATACGCCCTATGTGGTTTTTAAATTTCATTTTAAGTGCAAAAAGATACTGCCCTGAGCCCGTAGGTGCTTTGGGTGTGAGTGGTCATGAACTTGTTTAGTCAGCACTGGCGGTTCTGCCTTCATGCAGCAGGAGTGAGCCCTCAGTGTGGAGTAGCAGTGGAATACACCAAAGAGAATGAATAATGTTCTCTTTGACCTGCAAGGGGGAAATACTTACTGTATTTTCTCTAGAAGCTGTTAAAGAAGGAATGAGGGATGTTGTGATCATTCTCCTCAGTGTAATGGCTTCCTAAGTGTTTACCAGTGTTTTCCATTCTTTCACATGTTCCACAAAATCCTTTCTGCAGTTGATGTGAAGCTGGACTTTCCACAGCGCACCCCAGCCTCCTCTTGACCACTGACCTGCACAGTGTGCAAGATGCAGAGCTGTGGAAAGATGTCCCCAACAACCCTGAGAGATTTGACACATAGCCCTGTGTTGGGTTTGCAGAACTTCTCACCAGGAAGGCATTACTGGGAAGTCCTGGTGGGAGAAAAAGCAGAGTGGGGTTTAGGAGTCTGTCAAGACACAGTGCCAAGAAAGGGGGAAAACACACTGTCTCCTGAGAATGGAGTCTGAGCCATGTGGCTGCTGAAAGGTGATGAGTACATGGTCCATGCCTCCCCATCGGTGCCTTTTGTCCACCTAGAATGGCCTTGTTGCATTGGGATTTTCTTGGACTATGAAGCAGGTGAAATCTCCTTTTACAACATCACAAATGTATCTTACATCTACACATTCAGCCAACTGTTCACTGGTGTTCTCCGACCTTACTTTTTCATCTGTGACATGACTCCTCTTGTCTTGCCACTTATGACAGAAGTAAAGTCAGGAACTTGTGCATCCAGCAGTCATCCTGATCCTGCTTCTAATGCTGCAGATAACCATTCCTAAAATTCTGTCCTGAGATACACTCCAAGCAAAGCAGTTTGCTGGAGTGGAGTGGAGGATATACAAATGCCCCATTTAGGGCAGCACTTTAGTCATTGTTGCTATTGAACTTTTCCCATAGGGACAAAAGAAAAATATGAAATATTTGCACTTGGAGGAGCATTGTGAAATATAGTAACATCAGAAATGGAATATTCTCAACAGTCTTTATCCAGATGGCTCCCCATGCTTTCTTATTAAGTGTCTTCAAATGAATGGATCTTGTATTAAACATGTCTACACATTCATTATAATTTCTCATTCCTTTCAATATCCTTTCATTCCAAGTCTTCCATATATTAACAATTAGAAATGGCAGTCTTAAAATAGTTTGAGAACTGTCCAATATTATTCTAACATCAGACTCATGATTGTTTCTCCTCTTTATTTTTCTTCTTCTCTCTCATTCCCTCTCTCTCTTCTTTTTCTTTGCCTTTGTGTCTTTCTATTTGTCTCCCTCTCTTCCTGTTTCTTGCTTCTTACTTTTTTTTTGTGATACTTGTTTTGTTTTACCATCATTCTAGGTTAACTTATTGAGAACCATTCCTTTATAGATTTACAATTGCTGTGACTATTCAATTACTTTTAAGTTCTCCATTCTGGGACTAATTTTTGAGGATTATGAAATCCATTCCTCTGAATCTAACACCATTAAAACCCACACCATACCCCTCTGGGAATGCAATTTTTTCCCTTTATTTTTGCATACATGTTTTAGGGTAGGAATTTCTTAGAACTATGATTCAACTAGTTTGAGCTAGCTCTTTATTGGTTGTCAGAGCTCAAACATATAACTCTCTCACTATCAGCTATACCTGGAACAATGATGTTGACTTCACAATGTTATAGTAAGTTTTTAATGTCATGATTGATATGATTGGTTAAAATTCAACTTTACTACTTAATTTGAATATAAAGGTGATGATGATGAAGAAACAATAATATTTGACTTATTTTAAAGTATATTCTGTATGTTCCCAACAAAATTCTTATCATTGAAAGCTAACTTTGCCACTCTATTTTTGTGTATCTGTATCTAGTAAATAGTTGCTAACCAAATGCTAAATTACTTAAATGCTAAACAATGATTAACTAATGTAAATTTGTTTAACATTATGCTAATAATTTTGCCAAAATTTTAATCCTCCTCTAACTCCTCCTGGAATTTGACAGTGTTTATCTCTTCCAGGAGATTTTTTTAAAATAAAATCTTTTTGCTTACTTTCCAATAACATTATTAATAGTTTTTTTCTAGGATTTAAATGTTGTTTTCTAGGCATTTTGCATTTGGAGAAGCATTACAGAAATTAATAACTTTAGAAATGGAGCAAGCTTACTGAACTCCATTTCCAGATGGATCTCTCTTATTGATGAATACTAGATTAAACTAAGATTTCTACATTCATGTTTAATCTACTTATATTTGATCCTAAGCAGACATTTCCACTCTCCATCTCTCATCTGCAAACATAGGTGATAGTGCCATGCCCTTACATCTCTCTTGCTACTTTACAGACCATGCATGCCCTAAGGCCTGCCCATGCATGATCTGGTTAGGAAAGAGACACATAATCTGGGTCTCAGCCCATAGCTCTCCATCATCAGGGGTTAGCAGCCAAGTGCCCATGTCATGGCAAGGCCAGTCCTGAGTGACAGGAATCATGATGTAGAACATACACTCAGAGCAGTACAACACCTTCTTCATGGAAACTGGGCAGCACAGATCCCACTTTCCTGGGGGCTCCATTCATCAGAACAAGGAAGCCTAATGTGTGGGGAGGAATCCAGCAGCACAGGCCTCCTACCCACTCCAAGGGATAAACAGGGATCCCAGAAATGCCATCTCAACCTTGAAAGCTAGTATCCTGGTCTCCACCATCTCCCTTGAATCCTTGCATCTAAATCTGCATTTTATCGTAATATATTTGAGTCATTAAACTAAGTTAAGTCTTTCTTTTTCCTTTGGATTCAAAGAGCCACAAAGCTTTGTGCATCTCCTAGTATGACCATTCTCCTTCCCATCCCAATCCAAAAAGGTCTCTAATGTTTTCTCTGGAATTCTGGTTCACTACCAGTAAAATCCTCTAAATCCTTATTGATTTCTTGACCATCCTTTTACTTTCTTCATTATTTCTCCTGAATACCAGACTTCTATATTGAACTGTTCACTTGTCATCAAAATGCATGTTTTAGTCAACATGCCTAACACTTGGCCCTAAACTGCCCCCCAAGTCTCCCTCTAATGAACACACACACACACACACACACACACACACACACACACACACACACACAGCCTTCTCCATCTAAATGGATGACAACTACTCTTTCAACTGTTCAAGTCAAAAAACTGGCTGATTTCACTGTCCCACATTCAGTCCATAAGCAAATGCTGATGGCTTTCCCTTCACAACATCATCAGAGCCCTGGCAGCTCTCTCTACCTCTGCCTGCTGCACCCTTGGCCTGAACTCCTCTCCTCTCTTTTGGGGTTACTGCATGAGTTTCTTAACAGTGTAATCTTGGCTATACTCTGGTCTCTTTCACATCTGTTCTCAATGCAGCAGCTGGGCTCATCCTCTTAGTGCCCAATATAGTACTGTCATCACAATGACCTCTCATTCAACTCAGAGAGAAAGCCACAATCTTACAGTGAGCCCTCAGGTGTGAATGCAGTTCCTTCTCTGATCTCTTCTCCCTCCTCTTCCCCTTTTCATCCCACTGCATCCAACCCTGAGTCCCTGCTGGTCACTTCCCATTATCAGGCCTTTTGCCCACTTGTGCCCTTTAGCTGCAGTGCCCTTTCCCCAGATGTCTCCTCTGCTCATTCCCTGAGTCCTTCAAGCCTCTCAAACCCATCTTCTAAGTGAGGACTGTACAGCCATTCCCCACCCCAGGCCTACCCTCCCAGTACCATTTGCTAGTCTCAATGGAGGCTCTATTTTCCAATATATTGTTTGCCAATTTGTAATGTGTTCCATTTCTGTCTTATTCATTAGTTCATTTCATTTGGTTGATTTTGCCTTTTTTTGGTAGAATGTAAGAACTGTGGGGAGGGGTCTTTGCCTGTTAATAGCAGCATGGTGGGCATTGCCCAAGCACCTCAAATACTGGTTTGTCAGTCATATCACTTGCTGAATACTTGCTGTATAAATAAATAATTGTGTTGCTAGGGTTTCAGAATTAAATGGCTTAGCTGAAAGTGTTTTGTAAAATGTATCATTGTTACTTATAATTCATCACTGCCCCATAAAGTTTAATATCAAGTGCTAAATGAGTAAAATCAACTCTTAGGTACAGAGAAAATTTGAATAGAAGGCTGTGTTTGCAGAGGTGATGAAGTCTAGTGACAGAATGAGCTGCCATGTCCAGGCCTAGCCCCACAGAGCTGCCTGTAGCTTTGATTCCCTATGACAACACAATGACACCTCGAATCATGCATTGCCTCAAACACACAGCACACACCGCCTGTCTTGTACTCACTAGAAACATGGGGAATGATTTATAAAATTCTATGGACTAAAACCTTTTTTTAAAAAATTGACTCATGCTCCATGTGTCCCTTTTCATCTGAACTTTACACACCGCCACCTCCTTTCCTCATCCTCACTCCTCTGTGACCATGTGCTCCTCCGTGATTAGACATTAGACTTTTTCTAGCCCATATTATTATAAAGAATGACTAAAAAGCCACCCCCTAGGGTTAGAGTCTAGTTTCTATGTCTACAGTTTATCAGAAACTGGATGATTTATTTAAATCTAATTAGATAGTTTCACTCACTGCCACCCCACAATGGAGTGATTGTTTTGTTGAGTTAATTAACTAAACAGCTAGTTATTCTAGCATGTTGGGAAGGCCCTGAATGCAGAGTACTGCAGGGGAGTACAGTGGTATGTGGAGCTGGTAGGGAGCAGGCAGTAAAACAGCTTTATCGGCCGTCAGAAGGAATGAAGCTAATTTAGAGTGATAGTTGCAACTCTTAGTGTCTCAAAAGGCAGATGAATTGGGACACTGAGATTTATTAAAACCACCTGCTCTCCAAGCACTGACCCATTGTGCATGTTTCTGGAGAGCTGCTCTGCCACTGCACAAGGAAGAGGGCAGGGTGAGGTGCATGTGGTTCAGGATGCACATTCTCACATCTACAGGTTCTGCATACCTACCTGCACACAACATTCTCATGCCCTGATTCTGTGACTGTATCTATCTACCCAAAAGTATCCAAATAATTATTTTGACATATTCCTTACTCAATTGACTCCAACAAGTATAGGTTTGCTCTGATGTTGCTTGGTTGATTGCAAGAACTCAATTTTTATTCATTTATTTACTATATTAGTATTTAAATATTCAACCTTTTGATATCACATTTGCCTCTGCAACAACATTAAGACAGGTCATATATACATAATCAGATAAATCAGGGGTTCATGACACTTGTTCAATGTCCTCTTAGTCAGTTTTTGAAACTGAAGAGATTAAGCAAAACAAACAAACTCATAGACACGGACAACAATATGGTGATTACCAGAGGGAAGCGGGGGTGGGGGAATAAATGGTGACAGAATAGACTTCACTTGGGATAGTGAATGCACAATATGATATACATATGATGTATTACAGAACTGTACACCTGAAACCTATATAATGTTATTAACCAATGTCACCTCAATGAATTCAATTTAAACATTTTTTTTAAAAAGTAAATAGATGTGAAAAGAAGTATAAATTGACATATACTGACATTTTCCTTTAAAACCCCCAAATAAAACTAAATAATTGAATAAAATAAAATAGTTCACCCTGTTAGCTCCTTAAATTAGTAATAATAATAATGTTAATCAGTGCACCTATAACATTTTTCCACTATCTAGGACAATGGGTTATTTATTTTTCATACATAAAATCCTTTTAAAAAAGGCAAAATAGTACTCTATTCTCAGTAGATCTAAGGCAGAAAAAAAAATAACACAGCCCTGTTCCAGGTAGGATGGGTTTAATTATGCCTCAATTGTTTTTTGGACATTTAATAATTCTTGGGAGCAGGGAAAGGGAGCAAATGACCCAGCAGTATTTATGTTTATGAAACAACAATGGGGTGAGTCCTGACTTTGCTTCTACAAAGGAAAAGTTCTTACTATATCAAGGGACAAATTCTCATGGTCCTCATTTTCTGTCTGGACCTCATGGGATTGGAGGTGATGCATGCTCATGGCACACTTCAGTGTCTGTACTAATGACCCATGTGGCTTCCGAAGTTTCCTTGGAGTGCAGGGCTGTGGATGACCTCGGATCACCATTAGGACTCCTCTCCATTCTTCCCTCAGGATAGAGGCATCACTGGTGGTCATTGCCTTACACCTGCACAAATACTGTGATCTGTTGCATTTATAGAGGCATGGGCCATGACCAGGAGAGGTGCCTGCATTTTCTCCATGTGTGCTGTCACAGCTGGTAGAACACCTGCCTAACACAAGAGGGGAGAAGAAATTGCCTGTATGAAGGTCCTCCAGTTAGACCTGCACCTTCTGAATTCCAACTTTTAATGGGACCTGTTAGCACACAAGTAAAAATTGTGAGTGGATTTCTGGATTTAGGAGCTCAATAAGTTTATATTTCTGTATTGGTTTGTTAAAAAGCCATATGGAATGTCTCAAGGGAACAGAAAAATAGGAAATGAGGAACATATTTGCTTTTGGAATGTTTATGGATTCTCACAGATACACCAAGGCACAAATCTATACATAAACATATATTACAAATTACGTTATTGAATTATAACAAAACAAATTTACCAGTATAAAATGATTTTTAAAGGATGAGATATAAAATTGCTGAAAAGACAGAAAGAAAAAATAAAAGTTATTTTTTATTGTTGACACTGTTACACATATCCCCCATTTTTCTCCACTTTCCCCTCCCTTTACCCAGCTCTAGCCTTCACCACATTATCTGTGTTCATGGGTTATGTGTATATGCATATATATTCTTTGGTTAATCTCCTTTGGCACCCCCCACAACCCTCCTTTCTGATATCTCTCAGTCTGTTCCATGTATCCATGTCTCTGGTTTTATTTTGTTCATTACATTCTGCATATGAGTGAGACTGTATGGTATTTTTCTCTGACTGGTATATTTCACTTAGCATTATGTTCTCCAGTCCCATCTATGCTGTTGCAAAGGGTAAGTGTTCCTTTTTTTTTTTACTGCTGCATCCTATTCCATTGTGTAAATGTAGCACAGCTTTTAAACCCATTAATCTACTGATGGGCAATTGGGCTGTTTCCAGAACTTGTCTATTGTAAATAATGCTACAATGAACATAGGGGTGCATATATTCTTTCTGATTGATGTTTTGGGATTCTTAGGATATATTCCCAGAAGTGGGATTGCTGGGTCAATGGCAGTTCCATTTTAAATTTTTTGAGAAAACTCCATACTGCTTTCCACAGTGGCTGCACCAATCTGCATTCCCACTAACAGTACAGTAGAGTTACCTTTTCTTCACATCTTTGCCAGTACTTGTTGCTTGTTGATTTATTTTATTTACCTTTTAAAGGTTTTATTTATTTATTTCTAGAGAGAGGGGAAGGGAGGGAGAAAGAGGAAGAGAAACATCAATGTGTGATTGTCTCTCACATGGCCCCCACTGGGGACCTGGCCGGCAACACAGGTGTGTGCCCTGACTAGGAATCAAACCAGCAACTCTTTGGTTTGCAGCCCGCACTCAATCCACTGAGCTACACCAGCCAGGGCTGTTTGTTGCTGGTAGTAGCCATTCTGGCAAATGTGAGTTGATATCTCACTGTGGCTTAATTTGCATCTCTCTGATGATAAATGATGATGAGCATTTCTTTAAATGTCTATAGGACATCTGTACATCCTCCTTGGAGAAGTGTCTATTCAGGTCCTTTACCAATTTCCTGACTGTGTTGTTTGTCTTCCTTGTGTTGGGATATATATACATGAAATATATATATTTGTATATATATGAAATTAACCCCTTATCAGATGTATCATTGGCAAATATATTCTACCATTCTACAAGTTACCTTTTAATTTTGTTGACGGTTTCTTTTGCTGTGCAGAAGGTTTTTAGTTTGATGTAGTCCCATTTGTTTGTTTCCCTTGACCTAGGAGGTATATTGGCAAAAAATATTTTACATGAGGTGTCTGAAACTTTATGTTGGGATAAGAAACATTGAGTTTTCTCAGGTGAACATGAGAAAATGAGATATGAGATTTGAATTTCATTTTGAAAACAAATAACATCAAAAAAGGTATTAGCAACCTCATTGGGGTGATGAGGAACTTCCCTCAGCTGGGAAGATGCAGCCCTGCCCTTGCCCTGAAAAACATGGGTTTCATTTCCTGCCATTTGTCATTGTAGCCACATATTTCATGAGTTTAAACCATTTTGTCTTCAAGATTAAAAAAAAAAACCTTTGGACATAAACTAAAGTCTTCAATCTTACCCTCCCTCCAAGTACTGAAAATAGTACAGCTATATTAGCAGTGGACTGAGTGTGGGCACTTCTGAGGTGGGACAGTGCATCTGCTGGCAATAGTGTTCACACTGTTTGTCCTGCACCTACAGGGAGAAATCGTCTTACCTTTGCTGCATCATGAGCGCACACTCCCACGCAATGGAGTGAAACAAATGTCCACAGAGCAACAGTCACCCTGGTACAGGTGAGCTGCTCTGCCGTCTGCAGTTCCACCCAAAGTGAGAAAGAACCATGAGTCCTGCCACTTCACTCATTTCCTGCCCTTCTATGAGTCACCTGCGTGGGTGTGAGAGCTTGGGGTGCCCAAGCTCAGAGCTGGACGCTGCTCTCGGGTTTTCCTCGCGTTGACCCGAGAACAGTAAATGCTTCCTTGTGGTAGGGAGGACTTAACTGCCACATTAAACAATTAATCATTCATTCTTTGATCTTCTACAGTGCGTCCATATATAAACGATGAATATTTCCCCATCTCTCCCTGCACCAGGAGAGCAGTGACAAGCCCCATGGCACACCTGAAATGTGCTCTGTGCAGGCAAGGGGCGCAGTCAGGCGAGGTGCGCAGACGCTCAATGGGATTGTCAAAGGTTCCCAGTCAGGTGGTAAATGGAGTGGGCAGGTGGGGAGGCGGACAGGCTCTTAACCCTGGCCCAGTGCGCTGAGAGGGACTCTGCACAGAAAAAGTAAAACTGATTACAGTAGAATTGAAGGGGATAAAATACCTGCCCCTTCCCATTCGGAAATTGAAGGCCTGAGATACAGCACGTGAGAGACCCGTGCTGCACAGAGAGGAAGGAGCGTGGGGCTGGGCCTGCCTGTCCCTCCACTCCCGGGCTGCGCAAAGACCCCGTGGGGCCCCGTGTGCAAGGCTGCTCTAGACTCAGAGCCGGCAAAATGTGAGCTGTTAAGGTGAACATTCCTTTCATTTGCCTGAACCTCCGCCTGAAGAAGTCACTCTGACTCCACATTAAAGTGTAGAAAACAATTCTGGAAATCCTAAGGCAGGTTTTACCCTGAAAATCAAACTCACACCCTGTCACTGCATTCTACTCACATTCAGCTCCACAGTCTACTTTTCTCTAATTTCACAGAATTCACAATTTTTGGATCATGAAATTGTGCAGCAGTTTGTTGTAAAACAAAGATGTTATTATAGTGATTGAGAATTTCAGTCTTTCTTCCTAACTTCCTGTCTTTCTTCCTAATTTTCTTCCTTTTCAGTTTATTTTTTAAGTGATTCATTAAGGCTGATCTTTAAAGAAACAATGAAAAGTTAAAATGACATGTTAACAGATTTAGAAACAAAACAGAAAATAACTCTCAAGAAAACTTCCTATTTTATTATACTCTAGTAAAATGCTTACTTATTTTTTAATTATTTTATTTTATTTTTAGAGAGGGGGGGAAGGGAAGGAGAAAGAGAGGAAGAGAAACATCAGTGTATGGTTGCCTCTTCTGTGCTCCCTACTGGGGAGCTGGCCCATAACCCAAGCATGAGCCTTGACTGGGAATCGAACCAGTGACCCTCTGGTTTGCAGGCTAGGGCTCAACCCTCTAAGCTACAGCAGCCAGGACTTACATATTATTTTTAAATTTTAGAGTAATTCATGATTATTGATTACTATTTAATAAAGAAGGGATCATATAAAAATGAAATTCTCAAACCCCATCTCGCCCTCTAGAAATGTCTAACAATTCAGAGTATATATTTAGGTATTGTAATTATTTTAATGTAAATATACATATCTAGAGAGTTTGTGAGCAAAAAGTGGGATGACACTACATATTATCTCCCTATTATATTTTGTTTTCCATTTGTTTGCATTTAATATGACTTTTGGCAAAAATCACATGCATATGCTTATTTCCATTTAGTAGTTGTTTTTAGTTCATAAATTTGGCATTATTTCTTAATCATTTCTTTTTTCCCCTTTATCCCCCTCCTCCCTGCATGCCACCACCCTCCAACATTCCTCCTTACCACTTAGTTCATGTCCATTGGTTGTATATATAAGTTCTTTGACTTCTCCATTTCCTATACTATTCTTAATCTCCCCCTGTCTATTTTGTGCCTACCTACTATGCTTCTTATTCCCTGTACCTTTTCCCTGTGTGGGCTCTGGCCAGCAGAGTCTGCCTGTTGTGACTGAAGACAAGAATAAATGCACAGGTGACAGCAATCCTGTGGAGAAAAAGGGAGCAGCATTGCTACTCACTCAAGGGGAGAGTGTCTATGAATGCCTCAGCTACTCTCTCAAGAGAAGAGCACCCCGACCCTTGCCTAGACAAGCTTTTATTTTCTTGGGTTTTAGATCAAAGAAGGATTTATTATCTATTACATAGAATATTATTGTCTACATTTTAGGTACAATCAACGAAGTGAAAATAACATGCAGAGGGGAATGGTGATGAGCTGATTAGCTTTGTCCTTGAGAAAATTCACCCAAGCTTTGGAAATTACCTTGAAGATAGACAATACACATTTGTTGTTTTAGACCAGGGTGATGGAGTTTTAGCAAGAGCAAGCCATGACAGTCTGTATGCATTTTCTAGGCCTGGTTCCCATGGGAAAACTCGGTTTGAAGGTCTGGCTCCTGCCCACCACTTCGCTTCTGTAGGTTTTCCACACAGAGCTGAGTCATAGTTGCCAGACTAAACAAACCGGTCCCCTACATTTCCCCCCCGCATTTTCCCCTTTCCTGCTGATAATCCTCCATGTGATCTCCATTTCTGTGATTCTATTTCTGTTCTAGTTGTTTGCCCAGTGTTTGTTTTTTAGGTTCAGTTGTTGATAGTTGTGAGTTTGTTGTCATTTTATTGTTCATAACTTTGATCATCTTGTATTTCTTAGGTAAGTCCCTTTAACATTTCATATAATAAGGGCTTGGTGATGATGAACTCCTTTAACTTCATCTTATCTGGGAAGCGCTTTATCTTCCCTTCCATTCTAAATGATAGCTTTGCTGGATAGCTTTGCTGGATAAATGATAGCTTTGCTGGATAGAATAGAATAAGGTTCTTGCCTTTCATGACTTCGAATACTTCTTTCCAGTCTCTTCTTGCCTATAAGCTTTCTTTTGAGAAATCAGCTGGTAGCCTTATGGGAACTCTTTTATAGGTAACTGTCTCCTTTTCTCTTGCTGCTTTTAAAATTCTCTCCTTATCTTTAATCCTGGGTAACTTAACTATGATGTGTCTTGGTGAGTTCCTGCTTAGGTCCAATTTGTTTGGGACTCTCTGTACTTCCTGGAAGTCTATTTCCTTTGACAGATTGGGGAAGTTTTCCTTCATTATTTGTTCAAATAAGTTTTTAATTTCTTGCCCTTCCTTTTCTCCTTCTGGCACCCCTATGATTCAGATGTTGCAGCATTTAAAGTTGTCCCAGAGCTTTCTCAGCCTCTCCTCATTTTTTTTGAATTATTTTTTCTTCATTCTGTTCTGATGGGATGTTTATTTCTTCATTTTGTTTCAAATCCTTGGTTTGAGTCCCAGTTTCCTTCCCTTCACTTTTGGTTCCCTATATATATTACTTTATTTCACTTTGTTTAGCCTTCATTTTTCCCTTCATTTTGCAATTGAGCTCAGTCATCTCTGTGAACATCCTGATTTCCAGTGTTTTGAACTCTGCATCAGATAGGTTGTTTATCTTCTTGTCGCTTAGTTCTTTTTCTGGAGTTTTGACTTGTTCTTTCATTTGGGCCATATTTCTTTGCCTTGGCACACCTGTTATGTTGTAAGGGGCAGAGCCTTAGGTATTCACCAGGGTGGGGCAACCCTCCTTGCAGCTGTTGTGGCACTGTCTGTGGGGGAGGGGTT
>PVKM010026997.1:0-19026 GCA_004027735.1 Carollia perspicillata | reverse complement strand
AAGTTCATCTGAAGAGCAAAGACACTCCCAGTGACTTATTAGGAGTGACTTAATGGATGATTGACAGCGAAATTATTCTAAACTGCTGAAACCTCGTCAGGCTAAGATCCCAAACATTTATTACAGCTTGTCTGTCCCCATGGTGACCTGTGCATGCACCTCACTTCCAATCCCCCCACACACACACTCCAGAGGGCCTTGTTTACTAGTTGACTTGTCAGAACCACACAGAACACAAAATAGAAGGTTCCACTCACAGGATTTTGCTGGAACCAGAGAAGAATGGCCGTGTGGAAGGCCTCTGTCACCATTCTCAGCTACCAAATCAAGGGGCGGGCCAAGATCTCTGAGGCCGAACAAAGCGGCCTACTGCCCATGCATCTGAACAGGACAATCAAGAGATATAGATGGCTGAACACGTGTGCCCAGGGGGTGGGGGATGGGAGTGGGTGAGGGACGAGGGACAGATGAGGACAAAGGGGCAAAGGATAAAAGCACGAGTCTGACCAAAGATAGCCCTCCTGGGAAGAGACCTTTTCTTTCCCTTGGAACCAAGGGCCTGAGGACTCATTTCCTTCTGTGTTAAAAATAAGAGCATCCTGTCTCTTATAATAATTGTGTGTGTGTTCGATGGGGGGATATCAACTATTAACAGGCTTTTCTGGAGGGCAATTTTTCAACCTGGCTTTTAAATGATAACAACTGTTAAACATAGTTGGATGAGCGTGTGAGAGTTTATATTATTCCTTCTACTTTTTGGTATATATAAAAATTTTAATAACAAAATGAAAGAAGGGAAAAAGAAATATCCTATGACCCAGCAAGTGAATGCATTAGGCAAAAATGTGCATCTTACTGATCTATAATTGGGAAAAATCAGGAACAGCTTGAGTGTCCATACTGCTAGTCTGCGCAGGCTGCCGTGAAAAAATACAGCAGACAGGGTGGCTTAAATAGCAGAAATTCACCTTCTCGGAGTTTTGGAGGCTAGAAGGCTGAGCTGAGGGGGTCAACACGGTCAGTTTGCTTACAGACAGCCACCTCCTTGCCACGCCCCCACACAGGTGTTTGTAGGTGCACTCAGAGAGCGAGTGAACTCTGATGTCTCTCCTTATAAAGGACGCCCGTCCTATCAGATCCGGGCCCCGTCCTATGGCCTCATTGAACCTTCATGGCTTCCTCAGAGACTCCATCTCCACATACAGCCACAGCGAGGTTTAAAGCTCCAACACAAACATTCTGTCCATACACCATCTATTGGGAGAATGGATACTTAATTACAAGGCATCCATTTACGAAATATTGGATGTTTTGTAATTAAATGTCCAGCTATTAAATGTCCAGCTATTACGAAGGGGGAAGTAGGTCTGTATATTCTCACATAGGTAGATGTTTATGATACTTGAAAAAGCAAGTTAGGTGAGAAAACTGATTTGAAACAACAAAGCAACTTTCTGACACCACGCAGCTGGAATAATGGCAAAGCCATAGTCAAAACCAGGCCTGTTTACTTCCAAAGACGCCCCCTCCCTCTCCTATGTCGCTGCTCTTGAAAAGAAGCACCAGGTCCAGCTTCCCCTCACACGCCCGGTGCCCTCAGCTTCTCCCGACTGCCCTCTGGCTCCTGGGACTACCCCACCACGCCCCAGGACTGCATTCAGACTCCCTACCCCACCCTGCAACACCATGCTGCCTGTCACCGGCTAGTCCAGAACCATCAGAGTCTCCTCCTGCTTCCAGGAGAATCTTGTTTGCAGCAGGGAGACCATGGCGAGTTACGTCCATCACTGGGGGAAGAGCGAGTGTCCGGCCCGGTGAGATCTTGGCACATGTCTCTGAGACAGGAGTCCAGGACGCCCCCGGCCCGGTGGACCTGAAGGCAGCTAGGAGGAGCTGCATCCCTGTGCCCACGTACAGACCAGGACATTATAAGCAGCCCCTGAAAAGTCCAACCTGGCTAATTTGCGTGGCCTGAACATTAGAAAAGAACACGTTAAGGCGGGTCTCTGCAAGCAGCGGTGGGACACGCTCCATAAAATCACAGGCCAGGGCATTTTACTAGGTTGGCCGGCCAACCCCTGCTTTCCGACACTATCGTCTCGCACCCCCCGCCCCCGTTCCCCAGCTGCCTGGGATGGTGAAGGCCAGGGGCCTCACTCCATGTTTTCACCAAGAAACTGATTTCCCTTCAAATTGGGATGGGGCAGAAGAGGAAAAAGGATGGGGGGCGGGGGGCGGTGGAGGAGCACTAAGTGGAAAGATAGGGGAGGAGGGAACATTTTCTTACAAAGTGCGTCATTTGATTACGGAGCTGACAGGGAAGACAGTGACAGCCTTCAACCTGTAGAATAGAGTACTATTATTCTAATTTACCAATGAGGAAACTGATTAGTTCATCATTAATCCTCCAATGTGGGCACTGACACAGCGATGTTAAGTAGCCCGTCTGTGGTCACACAGCTGGTAAGCCTGGATTTCAATCTGGGCAAAAGCCGATGCTCAGAGCCACTGGGCCTGTCACGGAAACAGCTTGGGGTGGGGAGGCTAAGGTGACAGAGGGCCAACAGAGGACCCCTCTGTCACCTCCCCAAGGAATTCTGTCACCCACGGTATCCCAGAAATAAGTTCTTACTGTCAAGGAAACATTGCACTATCCAAACTCAAAGCCTGAAGCTGAATATTTGAATAAACTTATATGACTTTTTCTAGTGAATACGAAAGTCAAAATTTCCTTTCAAGGCAATCCTGACACATAGTGAACTTAAGCCTCTCTGCGACTTACGAAACAACACGTAACGTGGACCAGGTAACCCGTGTGCTTCCTTCTGTGAAGGTTTCAGGAAGTGCGGATGTGGCCACATCACTGGCGGGGACACACACGAGGCCCGACCTGGACAGGTCAGAGCAGTGTGAACAACAGGACCGAGCAACAGCCTCAGTTCCCAGGGGAGGGGCAAGACGCCCCCCACAGGCAAGTCCAAACCTTCTCACTCATCCAAGGGCCAGGATTTATGAAAATGTTATAGCAGGAAAGGTACTTAGGTCCTATTTCATTGTAATAGACAAATTATTCAAGAGACGTTTATGAATGAAGGAGAGAGAATTACTTAAAATACATAAGAACCAGTTCTATAACCTGGGAGGATAAGAGGACATTAATAGCACGATAACAATAAAATACTTCTGGGAAAAAGGTATACTTAAAAGTGTCGTAGCTCATAAAGTCCATCTCTTGTACTTGTGCTTCACTTTAATGCAGTTAAAATTACTATAAAACACAGGGCTTTTCCCAGACCAAAGGCATCCGGAGAAGTAACTCCTACAGTGCCAATGAGCATGAATCTGTCATCACGCAGCAGCCACGGTCGTTGGACCATGACAGAATGAAGAAGCTCAGGCACTAGAAGAAACGAGCCCACGGGTGTAGGTCAGAGAGACGTGGTGTGAGAGGCACAGCTGCGCCACTTCCCGCGGGTATGACCTTGAGAGAGTGATTACCTAAGTCCTCTGGATGCAGTGGGAGACGAACCGATCTACTCCACCGGACTGAGTAAGGACCTGGACAGATAACGCACGGACGTGGCGAGGCACAGGCCTGGCGTGGTGTGTGCGCAGCTACCATCCCCACTGCTCTCACCGGCTGTTTCCGTCCCGCTCTCCCACTAGAGACCGTGGAGGTGCGACGCAAAGGGCCAGGGACCCCGCACGTCTCAGAGACTGCATGTCCCAGGGCTATCACGCTGTTCAGCCTTTCCAGTCTCAAGTGGTGGACTCGTCTGCACAAGAAGAAACCTTTGATATTCAAAGTTGCATTTTGAATATCAAGCTCAGGGCTCACTTTACCCAGATAACTTCTGCTGATTAACTAGATCTAAACCCCTGCTGAAATCACAACATGACAACTAAGAAGCTCGTACATCTCCAGTAGAGCTGTGCTCTGCCTCGTTCCATCTCAGATTACAAGGTCTTGGATGAAGAATTAAAAACTACCCCCCAAATTCTGCACACAGAAAGCATACAATGAAGCCAAAGCCTCTCTGGAGGGTTGTGGGGTGTGATTGTTAAAGTATCCTAAGGGCCTACACTCAGGCACCATTGGTAAAAATCTAGGGAAAAAAAGAGAATACGAAAAAAGGATCCAGCAAACCCTGTTGAGACCAAGAGGGCTGGAGCCCAGGGAAGCAGGTGACGTGGGGTGTGTTGGGGATGAATGGCAGGCAAAGCTCTGCAAGGCAGGTTTGGTGTACAGGGTGCTTCCCAACCTGCAGTCAGAGCCTGTCTGTCCGACTGCTTTCTGCCTTGTCCTATAGAGCTCGGAAGGGGCAGGTTTCAGTGCAATGAAAATAATGAAGTCCACAGGGAAAGCCTGCCCCAGATTGGAGACGGGGATGCTCAAATGACCTCTCAGAGTCTTAAATGAGGCCGGCACTTCCACAGTGTGGCATCTTTACGGGTAAAACCCCAATGAAGAACTCTAGTGAGGCATCTTGGTGCTTATTCATTGGCCACCTCCCCGACAAGTCCAAAAATCAGTGAGTGAGGGGATACAGGCACTCCCACCCCATACGCATCTTCCAGAGCCAGGCCTCCTTTCTATTTTCTGCATTCTAACCCAATTCTTGTTTCTCAGACTGTGGTGAGCCAAGGAGAATACAAATCTACCATGGAGCTCCCTGCAGCATCTATTTTACTAGATGGTAGGTAACTTAACACTTACTTTTTTATTTTAAGGTATTCACTGCTCTCCTATATGATAGATTGAAAAATTCATCTCAACTTGTCTAAAAGAGACTTGGAAAATGTATGTGCTCACAGTGGGTTCTGCCCCACGGACCTCAGAGGAGGTGCTTACTCTTCCTTGCCCTTAGAGGTAGGTTCTTTGGCAGAAAAGTTTGAGAAGTGTTGAAAGTGTTTACCAAGTTGAAAGGGCCCTAGAAGGCAGTGGGGAGCTCTCCAGGGTACTGATGCCTAAAATGGAAAATCAATCGCAGTAAAACTACACACAAAGAACCTTCAGAAGCAAATTGTTCATTCTTGTGGGACCACAACACAGCTCCAGTGAGAGCTGGTTAATGAAAAATGTGCCCCTGGAACAGAATCCCCAGGCCGTCTGTTCCCAGGGACGTCAGTCCCACTGGTGAGACACCCAAGGGTTTTTCAGAAAACTGACCTTGCATAATCTAGAGCTTTCTGAGAGCCCTCAATGTACCCAGCACTGGGTGAGCCCACAAATGAGTTACAGAGCATTTGTGGCTCCCCAGGTATGAATATCAACATTAGAGCTGCTATTTCTTTCACCCCTTCCACTGTTAATTTTTTTGTAAACATTTGGCTCTGGGTTTATAAATGGGTAATTGGAGACTATTCATTTCCAAGTCCTTTCTTTCTCCAATTAGGGCAAGTTCACTTCTGCTTCCTTGGGATGGTTCCCAAGCTTATTAAATTCCATCCCTTAACTGATCACATTAAAGCAATCATGACAAAGTTAGTGCTGACTGGACCTGGGGTTTCTTGGGGCACCTTCTCAGCTATTAGAAACCACCGCAAGCTGAGAAGAATGATCGTATCTCCCTCTGCAGGGTTCAGTAAGTGCCGTATCGCTTAAGTCTTTTGCATTCTTGCTGTTCCTCTGTTTGTTTGTGCCCCACACTGTTCACTCGCTGCGAAAATGCTTCTCCACGTGCATCCCAATAAGCTGAGCAGTTCCAGTTTTCACCTTGCCCACACCCAGCTCTCCTCCCTGCTTGTCTCTTCGCCAGTGTGCCACTCAATGGCCAATTACCTCCCTTGCATTACTCTAAGATAAGGCCTGTAGTGCTAATATAAAATATAAACCAGGTCTTAACTGCTCATGAAAGACAGAGGCAACAATAAATAATGGGCAAGTACCTATGAGGTTTCCTAAAACAAATGTGAAATAAACACAAGGAGTAAAATCTTTCCTTTTCACTTGTCAGCAGTAAATACTGAGAATCCAGCAGGTAAGACAAAGCAGGAGATAATCATCAGTAAACACCACAACAGCTGCTGCAAAGTGTTTTTTCTTTTTCTCCAAAGAAAGTGAATTGATATTCTTGTTTTTGTTAAAGTCATGGATTATAATTTTTTATAAAAAGTGTCATCATCACACCTTCACAATCTGGCCTCAAGTTCCCTTCCAGAACTTAGTTCCCTTTCCCCACCTATACTCTCCCGGCCCCCAGCCTTCACCACGCCTTCAGTCGCGGCGGACAGCTCACAAACCCACACACTCTGTGCGGTCACGCCTCTGGAGTCCAGATTGCAGTGCCCGATATAAAGAATCGTTCCATTCTTATAATCACCTTATGCAGCCAGTATTATCTCCCCGTGAAAGAGGAGGGAGAAAGTCAGAACTCGCCAAAGAGCACAAAACGAGTAACTGGCCAAGGTGGGGTGCCAGTCCAAGTCTGTTAAAATGCAGCAGAGGCCCCAGGGGCCCCAGACAGGACCTGTGCCCTGCCCCATGGCATGCGTGCCCCCGAATGGCCTGTGGAGTGGCGTGGGGTCCCGTGGCAGTGGCTGAGTGAGCGTGTGAATGGCCCCCGGTCTGTGGGCCTAACCACCACTCTGTCTGTGTGAGGCCAGGGACCAAGGGCGGCTCATTGTTTCTGGACCCCAAGTCCCCTGACACCCATCTTCTCTGAGGGATGTGTTCAGTTAATGCGGAATAAATGGTCTGTGCAAGGGCATCTCTGGATGGATGTTTTAAATTGGGATTTCTAGGTCACAATGATTCAGAGCTAGAAGGGCCCCTGGAGCATCCGCCTCCGGACCAACACGTTCCCATTTAAACACAGGAAAGACTTTAAATTATCAGCTCAGCAAACATTTATGAAACTAATTTTACATGCCAAGTACTATTATAAACACTGGGCATTTGAGACACGGATAAGACAGAAGTGCCTGTTTTTAAGGAACTGACATTCTAGTAGAGGAACTCACAGGAGAAGAAGAAAGGAAGGGAGGGGGAAAGGAGGAGGGAGGGAAGGAAGGCAGGAAGGAGAGGAAAAGGGAAATAAAGAAGGGAGGCAGTGAGGGGGGAAGCACGAGACAGGAACGAGAGTCCAGGCGGCTAATTTTAAAAGAGTGAGGCAGCAGAGAGCGCCCGAGCAGTCACGCGGGATTGAGCAGTCGGGGAAGGCCTCTCTGAGGAGGTGACATTCAAGCCACCATCTAATGAGAAGGGAGATCTTTTGAAGATAAGCTGAGAAACATTCCAGGGGAGGGACTGCAAAGGCCCCAGGTGGGAACTGGCCGTGGAGTGTAGATAAAGGAACAGATCGTGTGGCTTTCCCAAGGGCACACAGCTAGCACGGGACCAGAACTGACCTCTGAAGACCGGGGCCCACAGACGCGTATCCTTAGTGCAGTGAGTCCCCAGGTATCCGAGCAAGATGCTGAGGTCTACCACTACGTGCTGGCCTTGCCAGGGACCCAGGCTTGCCTTCGTGACTAATACCCTGCCAGGGGCTCTGCTTCAACACAGTGGTCTTAGCTAACTATTGCTCAGGTTGCAGAAGCCAGAAACGAACAGCTGGAGAGGACCAAGACCTCCGGCTTCCTGGACACCGTCTTTGCTCATGTAAGCAAACCACCGGTATGTGTGATATGCATTAATTATATGGGAAGGTCAAAGGAGCACGAGCTTTGTGTCCAGACAAATTCAGCTGCATGCCTGAGCTCAGCTCCTTGGGTGCTGTGTGACCTTGGGCGAATTGTGCAGCCTCTCTGAGCTATAAAGGGGAGTGCCAGCATTTCCCTTACTTGGTGGTTAAGATGAGACATTGTGTCACATGTTGGACAGTGATCTTAGCAAGTACTCAATAAATGTTGTTTTCACTCTTTCCCACATGATTCTCCTTAAGTATTCTTTACATTGCTCCAGTCCAAACTGGACCCTTTTCCTTCTCCAGGTTTCTTTTTTATTTTATTTTATTTTAATTGTTATTCAAGTACAGTTTTCTGTCTTTTACTCCCATCCCAGTCCACCCCCGCAGTGCTCCCCACCTCCCTCCCATTTCCACCCTCCTTAGTTTTTGTCCATGTGTCCTTTATACTTGTTCCTATAATCCCTTCCCTTTTTCCCCTGAAATTCCTTCCCCTCTCCCCTCTGGTTACTGTCATCCCATTTTCTATTTCAGTGTCTTTGGTTGTATTTTGCTTGCTTCTTTGTTTTGTTTCTTAGGTTCCTGTTAAAGGTGAGATCATATGGTATTATTTGTCTTTTACCGCCTGGCTTATTTCACTTAGCAAAATGCTTTCCAGTCCCATCCATGCTGTTGCATAGGATAGGAGCTCCTTCTTTCTTTCTACTGCATAGTATTCCATTGTGTACATGTACCATAGTTTTTTTATCCATTCACTCACTGATGGGCACCTAGATTGCTTCCAACACTTGGCTATTGTAAATTGTGCTGCTATGAACATTGAGATGCATAGGTTCTTTTGGAATGGTGTTTCAGGGTTCTTGGGATACAATCCTAGCAGTGGAACAGTATGGAATTTTCTAAGAAAACTAAGAATGGAACTGCCTTTTGATCCAGGTTTCTTCACCTGTCTACTTTAAGCCAAAATACAGCTTGAAATCATCCTGCCTCGATTCTCTACCTCCCAGAAGCCCCCCAGCGATCTGCCTCTGCTGCCAAACCAGTCCTGTTCCCGGCAGCAATGCCCGCCCTGCCTGTCAGCCTGGACTCCTCCCCCACCATGCCCTTCATCCGAAACCCGAGGCCCCTCTAAGCCATCACCATCACTGCCCAGGCTGCCAGCATGGGAAAGGTGACCGGACGGCTCATCCCCCGCCCCCCATTCAGTGAGGTCAAGCTAGAAACCTACACTGGCACTCCGAAATGTGCAGAGCAGAGTGAAAGGAGAAGAAAAACACTGACATGAAGGAGACCCCTTTCTCCTAGACACTGTTCCCGATGCAAATGTGCAACTGAGACTCTGGCATCAGGCCCCCCGGCTGTGAGGAAAGCCGCCATCAGGCCTTTGTGATCCTGAAAAGCTAATGAGAGGATGTGTTTCTGTGTAATCCAGACAGTATCTATTTCATGCCCAATCGTTCTTTTAAATGGGCAACAAATGTCCCTGGTGTGTCCTTTCCTCTGACAAACAGAGACTCTGTCTGGGCTCTTTGTGGACCCTGACCAATCACCAGGGGCAGGAGGCCCTTGATGCCAACTCCAAGCGCCTAGCACAGAGGCAGCCCCGGGGCCACCCCACTCCCTCCTGACAGGCTGTCCTCATTGGAAGCCAAGCCCAAAGCCAGGATTTTGAACTCAGACTGACAAAGCAGCTCAGTAATTATGAACTCGTTTCTAAACTGCAAGTTGACCGCCTTTTAGATGAAGCTCACTACTGTTTCAGGCAATGGCACTAACAGATGGAGATGACAGCTTCGCAGGTTCGGGAGAAGCTCCAGAACCACAACGTGAGGGACTCCGGGGCTGCATTCACGGGGAGGCAGGCAACATGCCTTTACACCTGAAGGGGAGGGAGAATGGCAGAATGGCCACCAAGCGTTGTGGCAAAAATGAAGCCACACATTGGACACGGTCTCGTGTGCTCAGCTGGCATCTGCTGTGGTCAGCTTCCAGGGTCATAGACGCCATCCCAGCCCATCCCTTCCCTCACCACGGTTTGCACAGTCATGCCTTAGGGGACAATTCCTTACGGGAACCTGTCTCCTTAGCAACCCCTTGCCTTAACTTCAAAAAGGAAATCAATAGGAGAACAGAGTTTACTCTAAAGTAGTTTGACACCCAATAATTCATCTATCTGCTGAGCACAGGACCCACGCTGAGCCCCATTACGTGCCAGGCATCATTTCGGATGCTGAACATGAGAGGGCCTGTCCCCATGTATGTGACTCTTGCAGGCCCATGAGAGCAGCCAGGTGCCTGCCACGCCTGATCTCCTAGGGTCCTTACAACCGCCCCACGAGCAGGTGTTACTGTAAGGGTTGCGTAGCAGCTGACATAACGGAGGACCTCGTAAAGACAGGTTGAGGCCCTTGCCCAGCATCTCGAGCTGGAAGACGTGGAACAAGAGCTCAGACAGGAGAACCTGAGGCACCCTGCACCACAGGCTGACCACCCCGCACCACAGGCCAACCACCCCGCAGGTGCGCTCTGAGCACCCCCGACAGTGCGTCTCCGGTCACAAGCAGGTTGCTAGCAATGAATGAAAAAATGTCACAGGAGAATCCAGTACGCATTTCTGGACCGTGTCTATGCGGAAGAGCTGGCCACATGGGGCCTCACACCCCCCGGGGGGCCTCTTTGCCTTGCCTTCGCCTTCTCGGCCCCTGCACACCTGCTTCACCGCCGCCGTCCCTTCGTTTCTCCTCCTCCCCTCTGTTAACTGCCGGCCTGGTCCCCAATGGCACTGGTGCTGGTACCGCCCACAGCTCCATGGGAACACGTTTTTGCTTCCCAAACAACCGCACCCTTCCAATGCTATACTCCCTCACTTAGCAGAGATTCCCAGGACACTTGGGGTGAAATGTTCCAGCAGAGTTAGTGTTCTTTAGTATACGTGCAGTTTTTAGTCCACGCACCTCCACAATTGGCAAACACGGTAACTAATTTTTTTTAGCTTTCGCAGGCTAAATTATCCTTCCTCTGAAGTTTCACATCTGTGTGATTAAACTGGTACCCCTCTGCCCAGGCGAACCCCTCCTGATGGGCTGTACCCTGATTTTTCCTTGGGAGTCTTGACTGCGCGGAGTATCAGCCTTGGTGCTGTCAGGTCCCAGAGGGGACTCTGTGGCAGGGGCAGCAAAGGGACCTCCTCCCCTGAGTCCCCTGCGTGGGGCCGTCACCACCACGTCCCCTACAGTGGCAGAAGAGCACCTCTTCCACGTGGCTTCTCTCTCTGCAGAGGTTTCTGACAATTGTTGGGTCCGCAATTAATATCCTCTCAACGTCACAGCCCACAGAAGCCCCACCTCCTGGGCACTAACGTGTGAAACCGTCTGAATGAGCAGAGACTCCTTCGGATGGAAGGTCACTAACTGGGGGTAAGAGGGCAGGCTTCAGAGGGTCTGAAACCGGCACCTAAAATTTCATGTGCACTTTCCTGATGCAAGGGACCCAGAGTGGACGTTCGCCTTCAGTCCTTCCATCCTCCGTCCTGACAGCCCCCAGGTTCCTTACACAGAATCTTCTCTCCCCATTGGGCACAGGCCAGGCAGGATGGTGGTTCAAACTGCCCACTTGCCCCTAAAAAAGGCAAAGGTGACAGGTGCCAGTTGATCCTTCCTCTCCCTGCCCTGCTCCATTCAATCCCAGGGACCTTCCTGTGACTCTGCAAAGTAAAAGAGAGGTCCCGGGGCAGAGGAGAAAGCAGGCATCATTAGCCTGTGGTTCCCGCTGCCCAGCCAGCCCTCTGGCCTTCCCTTAGTCCTTTCCCCGCCCCGAGCCTGGGTTTCCTGCTCCAGCCTCTTGCAGCCTCGGTGAGCCTTGGACAGCCTCCCCGTGACAGTGGAGTCTGGCTCTGCGGCTACCATCCAGAGAACTTGTAAGACAGATTCATGTGTCTAGAGAATATGACAAGGCTCTGTGGTTAGAAGCTACACTTTTAGGGAATCAAACAATCCTTGCCGGTTGAAATGCGGCCACACCTGGAAAGTCAGTGCATCACTGCTGTGAGAGCTCAGGGTGGCTGGTGAGCAGACCCTACCCAACATCACAGCCAGCAGAACACTGCCCCCTGGAGGTGAGAAATGCCATGCATATGACTGCCACGTGGGCAGCGAGATTCACATGAACACTTCCTGCAGTTAGTGGGGGTGGCGGGGTGCTGACCGCCCCCCGGAAGGGCAGGGGCCCTCCATGGAGAGGTCAGGCTGGGCTCCAACAAGGCCTTCCCCTGAACAAACCTCATCCTTCCCCGGGCAGCCCTGTGATGAACTTGGTTCCAGGGGAAGCAGTGACCAGGACGCTCATGATCTAATTCGGAGAACCAGCAGGTTCTCCGGGCTCCAAAAGGGAAAGTGGCTACACAGGCTCTCGGATTACCAGACACAGCTCCAGAGACACAAACAGACCGATGAGTCTCTCAGTCCTGTGGCCGGTTTCTCAGCCTCGAATCCGGTCCCAATGGACTCAGGGGTCCACCTTCCGCCTGACCCAATCACCTATGGTTTGGGGGAAAGGGGCGGTTCTCAGAGAGCAAACGTGGCTCCCAGGAGCCCACCCATAGGACTCCCTCCCTCTCTGTCTGATGGGGAGACACTATTCCCAACGAGAGGATAGCTGTGACTGGGAAGGACGCCTCCAGGGATATCAACCTCAGGTGGTATGTGAGAAAAAATGAGGGCCTCTTAAAATGTGAGGCCACCACTGCTCTGAATGGTCAAAGCCACGGGAAGAAACACCTTAGAGCTGACACCCAGTGTCAGGTGAGGGTGTCGCAGTGGCCTCCAAACCCAGCAGGTAAGGGTCACTCTCACCCTCCCAATGCTTCAGGTGCCGGTGTTTGTCCAGGGCCTCTCAACTCCCTTCTCCTGACCCAGCAACCTCAGCCTCCGCTCGTATTTCTGTGGGCTCCAGCGGCAACTGCCACGTATGCTCTAAAATCGTCACTACTTTCATCTATAAATTTAGTTACGACTTATGTATGTGTACATATATTTGTCTATCCTCAACAGAGGACACACTTACTGATTTTAGAGAGAAGGGAGGGAAGAAGAGAGGGAAAGAAAAACACTGGTGAGAGAGAAAAGCATAGATGGGCGGCCTCATGCACATGCCCGGACTGACCCCGCGACCTGGGTGTGTGCCCTGACCGGGAATCAGACCCTCGGCCTTTCAGGCCACAGGACGACACTCCAACCAAACGAGCCACAGCGGCCAGGGCATGATTTATATTTTGATTTACATTTCTACTAGTTTTTGTCTTGTGTCAGCTACCAAATTGTGAGTTCCTACCTTATAAATACTTTTGACTTCTCTCAGAACAGCGAGTAGCACACTTCTATCAACAAAGTATTACCGAAAAGTTTATAATAAACACATTGTTTACAATGTCCTGGCACCACTGAAACTGCTGCTTTCTGCCGACTATTTCCATATTCAAAAACCTCTAAGATGTGCCGACAACGAAGATGTGAGCAAGATGGCACATTTCAAAACCCTGTCTCCTTCACCAAGTGATCAGTGCCACAGCCGCCCGATTTCCAGGACGGAAGAGCAGGACCCAGTGGCTGCCACAGTCTGGGGGAGAGCTGAGGGCTGCCCCCACCCCCGCCGCTCTCGTCTTCAGTGACATATTATAACATGGAATCACCACAGTGTGAACCAGGGCCCCAACTGCTCAACCTTCAAGCTAGCTTTGTATTTTTACTCTCAGGCTGGTGAGAAAGTTGTTTTCTTTTTCTTTTCTTTTCCTTCATCCCTGGGGGAAAAGAAGACCCTGATCGATATACTATTCCCATTTCTCTAGTGTCCTGGGGAAACCTTCGGTCTCCTCACAGTGCCATCTGAAGTTGGGCTGCAGAAGAACATGGGCTGAGACCAGGGATTGTATGTCTGCCCTCCACCTTTCCAGGGGACATCAGGTGATGTCAGGAGACAGTCTGCTGTCACCACTGATGTGGGAAGGGGGCAGGATGCTACTGGCATCTAGTGGGTGGAAGTCAGGGATGGTGGTAAACATTCTACAGGTGATAGGCCAGCCCCACACAACAAGAATTTTCTGGCCCAAAATGTCAGTAATTCCAAGGTTGCGATACCCTGGCGTAGCCACACAAGGCACATTGGCAGGAGCTACAGAGAATACAACCTTCTCTGATGCTGTGTTCATTTCGTATGAGGGGTGGGAAGTAAGTGAGCCCTGCTGGATGGACCTGGAGGCATAAGGAACAGGTACGGGAGAGTGGGCTTTGGCCCTAAAGAACCTCCAGGGAGCATACGTATCCCACATCCACATGGGACGGGTCCTCCAGAGATTCTATAAACCCCTTTGCTCATGGTGCTCTTGAGAAATGGGTCCAGAGCGGGAAGACTGATGTGTGTCTAATGTTCCTAAGCAAACTGGCTACAGAGCTGAAGCCGGAAACCTGGGCTCAGATGCCCAGTCCCCTGCGCCATCCACTCAGCCAAGCTGATGCAAATGACAAGAGGGAAGGAAATGCATCTCCCAAATACCACTGCCCTGAAAACTCATCAACAGGGATGGGAAGTCAGAAGAGGCCTTTCTGTCCCTGGGGGAACCAAATTGCACAATCTGAAGGGGGAGGCAACAGGTTTATTCAACGAGTATGGATTTAGCACCTGCCACATGCCAGGCACTGGTTTGAGTGCTGGAAACACAGCAGTAAATGGGAGGGCCAGAGTGCCTCCTGCCACGTGACTTACTTTCTAGTGACACATGCAAGAGGGGCAGGCATGGCCCCCAGGGAAAGGCAGAAGAGCCAAGGCCAAAGATAAAAAGAAGCAGAAAGTAAGTCTGGTACCCCAGTATCTCCTCCAGGGCTCAAGGACCTACAGAAAGGCAAACTCCTTGAAAACCTTTAAAAGGTACGTTTTAGGATATGGTACCTTTTTGCATCAGACTCTAAACCTTCCACAGGTCACTAACTAGTTCACTGCCTAGTGATTACCGAGTGATGCATTACTAGGTAATGCAGTGGTAGCGATAATAATGGCCCCCACTGCCCAGACATGGACGTACGTGTGGGCACTCTCCGCACACCATCCATCAACTCGTCAGAGCGATCCTGAGAGGAAGGGTCAGCCTGCCCGCTGGCAGATACGGAGACCTGGGTACAGTGACTGGTCCAAGGTCTCACGGCTGGAGAAGCTCGCACCGCGTCTGTCTGCCCCAAAGCTTTGTACCGCCAACGACTAGGCCAGATGGCACCACGACCGTCTGAGCCGCCGGAGCTGTGACCTGCTGGTCAGCATGGTGGCTGGCCTGTGCCCACGCGTGACTCCCTTCTCCTGCCATGACTCAAGTTCCTCTCCCGTGGCCCAAACGGCACGCCTGCAGTCCATCTGGAAGGTCTGCACTAAACAATTATCTTCATTACTATGGGCTGTATATGTTCCTGTTCAGTGTGGCTTCTCAGAAAATTTGAGATGTCAACAGCCCATACAGTTCTCACTCACGCATTTCACTAACTGTACATAAAAAGGCACGCAGACGCGAGGACCGCCTCGTCTGAGATGCGAATGTCCGCACACTGGTGAACTCTGAAATGCAGGGAGGTTCCACGAAGTCCTCTTTCGTACTTGCGAATTCCATCAGGCAGGACAGACCGCGCGCTGCCTCGTAAACTTCCACCACTAGGCCAAATTTTGTTAATGGGACAGAGAACATTCGCAATAACCCTTTTTTACTACATAGTATTGGCTTTAAGTCATTATTTCTCTACCAGATCAAGTTCATCTTTATAATTTTTAAATCCCCATCAAGAATCTCCTCAATGGCGCAGGTGCTCACCCACTGGGTCGCCAGGGCCCGTGCAACGAGCAGAGCAATCGGAACAGCAAGCTACCCAGCCCTGCTGGCTCTACGGACACTTCGTGAACAGACGTGTGAGGCGCTCGGCCAGCCGGCAGCTGGAGAACACCTGCTGTGTACCAGCAAACCCAGGTGCTTCCGCGTGGGGCGTCTCATTCGAACCTCACCAGAGGTCTGGGGAGTAAGAGTTACTTCTCTCATGTCACAGATGAGAGAGAAAGATGGAGGCTCAGGAAGGACTGACCGCTGGCCGGGGCCGCACAGCTGGAACATGACCAGGCCAGGACTCAAATCTGTTTTTTTGTTCTAAACCCCAGTTCTCCATTTTTTTCCTCCTCTCACTGGTATTCCCATTTCACCAGTCATTTAGGAGAGGCAGCCATTAATAAAAGGCAACCCTGGCCTTGAGGAACTTAAGGTTTTGTATCAAAGACACCCAGGCAAGCCTGGAAGTCAGCATTTATAGAACACTCACAGCATGCCAGGCAGTGGACTGGGCTTCCTGCGGACGCTACCTAACAGCAACCGAGGGAAGTAGGGGCTGCTGTGGACTGAACCTGTGCCTCTCCAAAGCCCTGTGCTGGAGCCCGAACACCCAGGATGATGGTGTCTGGAGGTGGAGCCTTCAGGAGGAGATGGGGGCTGGATGAGGCCGCAAGGGTGGGGCCTGGACAGGAGGAGTGCCCTCAGAAGGAGAGAGGCCGAGAACGCCCCGCTAGCTCTGCTCCTGAGCACACGGAGACGTGGCCCCATGCGGACAGAGTGAGCGGGTGGCTGTCTAAGGCCAGGAAGAGGGCTCCGGCCAGAACCTGGCCCTGCCTGCACCTTCATCGCTGCCTTCTGGCCCCAGAACTGTGAGAAAATAATTGCTGCTGCTCGAGCCATGGAGTCCACAGTAGCTAATTAGGGTGGCCCGAGCTGACTGGCACAGGTGCTGTTACTGTTACCATTTTAAAGACGAGAAAGCTGACACTCAGAGAGGCTGTGAGAGGCCCCTAAGTGCACAGGGCAATAGGCTCTGATGCAGACCTGCCTGCGGGTGGCTGCAAAGCCCCTACTACTGGCTCTGCTCTACCATCACCACAAACGTGGGGGACCAGCCATGGGATCACCACCACAGCAGGGTTGTAAACGCACGTGTTTTAGGGGGCCTAGGGGTGGCCTGTCCTGTGGAGTGAACAGAGAGAGCCTCCAATGGCACTCGACCACGAGTGGGCACCCTAGGACCCGTGGGCACTGCCACCTAGGCATCGCCCTACTGGCTCCAACACCCTGCTCTTCCCCCTGACAGGCCTGCCTCTGAATTAACTCCAATCTCTGCACAGCCTCCCATGGCCACATCAAGTCGCCATGGCGGAGGAGTCACACGGTCGCAGAGCTTTCTCCCAGCCTCTGAGCTCCTCCAGCACAGAGAACAACGCTGTGCTCCCACTGATTCCCACTGTGCCCAATGCAGAGCTGGCGCTCAATGAATGGCTGCTGAACTTGACTGTGAAACAACTTTCTGGAAACCACCACACAAAGGGCAGGCAACGCCACAACGCTCTGTGACGTGAGGGGTCGGAATCTGGCTCTTGGTGGGCACTCTGTCGATGTTTGCTGAGGGAAGGAAAGCCTACTCCTCAGTTTTAGGCAGCCAAGAGCTGTCTGTATTTACATCAAGCTTTAACTCATCCTTAGACAAAAATAGCTATTGGGGCAAAAATTACAAATGAGAAAATGTAAAAAGAAATGAAGGAAGGGGATCTGGCCAAGATGGAGGCCTAGACAGAATCCCTTTGCTTCCTCACACAACCAAAAAGAGGATAATAACCAATCTAAAATCAATAAACAACCAGAAGTGCCAGAAAAATCAAACTGCATGGAACTCCAACAACCAAGAAAGTAAAGAAAAAGTCAACCAGAACAACCAGACCAGTGTACCAAGACAAAGAAATATGGCCCAAATGAAAGAATAGCCCTGGCTGGTGTAGCTCAGTGAATTGAGCGCGGGCCTGAGAACCAAAGGATCATGGTTCGATTCCCAGTCAGGGCACATGCCTGGGTTGCAGGCCAGTTCCCAGCAGGGGATGCATAGGAGGCAACCATATGTTGATATTTCTCTCCCTCCTTCCCTTCCCCTCTAAAGATAAATAAATAAAATATTATAAAAAAGAAAGAAAGAAAGAACAGAGCAAAACTTCAGAAAGAGAACTAAGCGATGAGGAGACAGCCAGCCCATCTGATGCAGAATTTAAAGCCCTGGTAATCAAAATGCTCACAGAACTGATTGAGCTTGGTCAAAAAATGAACAAATGAAAGATATCCCAAATGAAATAAAGCAAAACATTCAGGGAACCAACAGTGACAGGAAGGAAACCAAGACTCAAACAATGATTTGGAACAAAAGGGAAAATAAACATCCAACTGGAACGGAATGAAGAAACAAGAATCCAAAAAAGTGAAGAGAGACTTATGAACCTCTAGGACAATCTGAAATGTTCTGATATCCAAATCATAGAGGTGCCCGATGGAGAAGAACAGAAGCAAGAAATTGAAACTTATTTGAATAAATAATGAAGGAGAACTCCCCCAATCTGGTGAAGGAAACAGACTTCCATGAAGTCCAGGAAGCTCAGAGAGTCCCAAAGAAGTTAGACCAAAAAAGGAACACACCAAGGCACATCATAATTACATTATCCAAGATTAAAGATAAGGAGAGAATCTTAAATGCAGCAAGAGAAAAGGAGACCATTACCTACAAAGGAGTTTCCATAAGACTATCAGCTGATTTCTCAAAACAAATTTTGCAGGCAAAAAGGGGCTGGAAAGAAGTATCCCAAGTCATGAAAGGCAAGGACCTACATCCAAGACTGCTCTATCCAGCAAAGCTTTCATTTAGAATGGAAGGGCAGATAAAGTGCTTCCCAGATAAGGTCAAGTTAAAGGAACTCATCTTCACCAAGCCCTTATTATAGGAAATTTTAAGGGGACTTATCTAGTAAAAAGAAGATAAAAAATATGAACAATAAAATGACAACCAACTCACAACTATCAACAAATGAACCTAAAAGAAAAATAAAAACAATGAAAACAAACACTAAGTGAACAACCAGAACAGGAACAGAATCAGAGAAATGGACATCACGTGGAGGGAGCTTAGTGAGGACGGGGAGGGGAAGAATGGGGGGGGTGGGTACAGGGAAGAAGCAGCATAATTAGTAGGCAGAAAATAAATGGGGAAAGGTCAGAAATGGTATAAGAAACAGAGAACTCAAAGAACTTACACGTACAACCCATGGACATGAACTAAGGGAGGGAATGCTAGAGGGTTGGGGGGTACAGGGCGGAGGGAGGATAAAAAGGGAAAATTGGGAAAACTGTAATAGCATAATTAATAAAAACACCTTTAAAAAAAGAAATGAAGGAAGGAAAGAAAAGCCCAGGCCGGCACAGAGTAGGCACACACCAGAGGTCCTGGGTTTGCCGAGCTCCAGTGGCTGACACCTACCAGCTAGAGAGTGAACTGCTTGCTGTCCGACCTGCGAGGGCAAT
>PVKM010026996.1:0-19022 GCA_004027735.1 Carollia perspicillata | reverse complement strand
CAAGTCATTACCGAGGCCACTCTGGACAGAGAGCAGGGCAGATGCAAGGAGCTGAGGTGAAATATGAACTGAATCTAACCCACATTGCATGAGGCCTTTGCCTGTAGGTCAGACTTACAATAATATATCTTCGCTTTTTGGGGGAATTAACTTCAAATTATTTTTAAAAGTAAGTAAAATGGTGTCAGTAAATAAGCAATAGTTTATAATAAATTTTCCTGGCTACTCTATGTTCTAGACTTTTTAATGATTTGAAACCTATTGCTGTTCTCTCCTATTTCCATTTTGTCTTTATTTTCTAGGTTTTCTGCGATGGGATTTATTTATTTGTGATTTCCCTTTCAGCATTTTTTTCTGATTCTCTCACTGTAGCTCCAGATATTCTCCCCTGTTTGATCTTATGTATCATGCTTAACATTAATAATCACCAAATCATGAAACGTATACTAGAGAATCAGCACAGAACGCTGGTAGGAATGCAGATGCTCAAGACATCCTGAAGGGGATGGAATACCTGCTCCGCTTCTTAGAAATGTATGATCCTGAGGAATATTTTTTCTCCTTGTCTCTAAATGTCAAACATGCCTGTCTTCAAGATTCGCTGTGGGAACTAGTAAGTCAACAGATAGGAAGCACTCAGAAGAGGCCCTGCCACACTGCACACGCAATGCACACCACTGCTCTACATTTGTCGAATGACTTTATTGCTGGAGATTTTCTATATGACCACGCCCATCTCTTCTACAGTTTATTTTAATTTCGGTTTGGTCGATAAGACAGGATTCTTCCCAGCATACAATGTATATTTCTTGTAATAGATAAAAAAGAAAACAATGAAAATTTTGGGAAAAGGAAAGGAATGGAACATGGAACTAATCACACAGTTTTGCTTGCTGTGTAGATCACACAGATAAAAGGGACACCTGAGAGCAAGTACCCGCCACCGATGGGTTCCATATTTTAACCCAGTTCAAGCGTGTAGTTTAGTAAAGATCAGCAGATACTAAATACAGGTCAAATATAAGATTCTGTGATACAATCTATGAACACGAATGTTTAATATATATCAGAACTAATTAAGTAACTGTACACGCATATTCCAATAATTTTAATATTCATTTTAGATTGATGTTGTAAGGACTTTTTAATTAATGTTCATATTTATTTGCTTCTTTCCCACCTAATTACTCAAAGGATTTCCAGGTTACTTTGAAATTGTAAAGCTTTGTAGTTTCATTTACTATTTAAAATTTGGACCCTTTTTATAAAGCATTTTGGCACAACTGCAATTTAAATAAGGCCAGTGAAGAATGGAAATGATGACTGTTTTTGTCTCATCCATTTTCATACTCATGTTTTAAACCTCTTAGTTACATTACCAAAAATGAAATCCATTTAAACCTCTGAGCATACATCAATTTTATCTTGCTACTTCACTGGTGCATTCTAAAAATCAATAAATACATGGAGTCCTTTGAAAACTGAGCTTCCTTTCATTTCTGTAAGTGCTGTGAACACTTCAAAGAATAATTTGGCATGGATTCCATTTCATACAAAGACAAATTTCCATTATAACTTTATTGACAAATTACTTATACACAAGCTTCCAGGCAGAATTAACTTGTCATAAAAGCCATGTACCAGGTTTCACTTTAGCAAACTTTGAAAAAAGTACCCATATAATTTTGCATCCTGTAATTCCACCGTCTGCTAAATTTATCACCTACCAATTTGTGTATTTTCATACCTTTGATACTGTTCTTATATCAGTAAGTCTCACCACACAGCCACCTATGCATAAATTGGCAAAATTTCATAATCACAGTATACCTTATAAAAAGCTGTTTGGTAAGTGTACTAGCTATAGAGCAATGTGAAAAAATCTCAAGATGTACATTTGTATGTAAATCGCCATTTTCATATGTAAAGGAGCATATGCGAGATCTAAAAATATTCTCTTCTAGAATAAATAATGGCTCAACATTACATTTCTGCAACAGGAAATGCATAGTAAACTATTTTTACAAATTCACTTTCATGCTATCACTGGATTCTAAAAAGACTTACAAGTATTTCCCTCAATATCTGAATCATCTCTTAGGAAACCGCACAGTGAAAACCTATTGCTTGTAAATTTGAAAAAAATCAAATCACAGCAGGAAGCAGAAAGGAAATGATAACATACTCTTCCCTCACTGCTTCACCTACTGTCTCCTGTTTGGTCACTAAGATTAAGTAATGGAAGATTAAAGCAGAAGAAGCATGCTCAGGGCATCTAGAAAATGCACAATACTTGCTTTGCAAAAATGCAAAGTATAAAAGAGGAAAATGGGTTGGAAAAGAAATCAAGTTTAAGAAGTCCCTGAAGAATCTAAATATCACTCAACTACATTTTTGAGGGATTGCTACCGTTTGAAGATAACCCATTAAATCTATCAAAATAACCAACAGGAGGGCAATCCAAAAGATAAAGCGATTCTAATGAAATGCAGACAAAGATTAAAGAGAATTAAAAAGTGACAAGTATAATCCATTAGAGAACAGCCTTTAACTACTGTAATCAGAAGGCGATTACTTACCTTGTCAATTAACAGCTGTATGCCTCCTCTGCACACAGACAAAAGATCCTGCAAAGTGTCACAGGGACACTTGTAAGGCACACAGAATGCAGTCACTTGAGTGGTGTGCAGAGTATTCATGCTTTCAAGTGAAACATCCAAACATCATTGAATCGAACAAGTTCACAATTAACTATGCTTCAGTGGGTTAACACTCACTCTTGCAGAGTGAACACAGCAGATTTGGGAAGTAATTAAAAACCAGAATATAATTAGACTTCAATTCATCAACTCCAAGAACATTTCTCAAGAAGTTAGAAAAGCTATGCTTAGGTGGAGGAAAAAGTTCCTGCTCAAAACTTCAGAAACTTTAACTAGGTAGCTGGCAGAAAAAATAAATTAGGTTCCTTACTTGGTATTCTATAAAACTAAAAATCAAATCATTTTCTCTGGCAAACTAGTAAAAACCTTAAAACATATAGAAGAACGGGGAAGAAAGTAGAACTTCCCAAACATATAAAACATCTCAATTTATGTGTTCACCAACAAAGGCAGCATTGATTTTTCAAGAAAGCTTTGCTTTACACAAGCGTATTCCAGACGTACAGAATAAATGCTGAACAGGGTTATTTGATTTGAGAAGATTGACCTAAGATGAGTTTAAGGAAAATGAAATTGTACACAGAATCAATTCCCTTCCCTTAAAATCAATTCCTTCCCTTAAAAGGAATAAAGCTGTAGTTCACTTTTTCAAAGCCCATATTAGTATTTTTATTATAATAAAATGATAATATAAATGATTATTTACAGAAATTACTATACTCCAGGTTTCAAGATTATGTCTTTATGTATAAGAAACCACTGGTAACTAGTATTTTATTGAAGAGTATTGAAAAATCTGATCTGACAAAGAAAAATAAGAAAATTCCACTATGTAAAAAGGAAATCGGATGAATAAATAATAAGTTGTTATTTTAGAAGACTCGTTTAGAGAAGTTACTTTGTGAAATACTTACTAGTTACTATCTAAACATTTGAATGCATTTATAGGGACACTATGAAATCAGTCTCAGAATGCATTCTGCTCACTTGACCTTTTTGACGTAAGAATATATGTCAGTTTCAGCAGTACCAAAATAAACGGTTGGAGTTCCAATGCTGATGTAATAAATGCGCCTGTCGCTGGAGCCATTGAGACTAACTCCCACGATTGCCAATGTTAAGATCTGGAAATGCTGGGGGATATTGTTAATAGGTGTTACCTATAAGGGCTGGCATAACCTGCTGTCCCCTGTGCCTGAGATGAGGGCCCATGATCTGTAGACTTCTGCTTGACCCTATGGCACAGTTTACCCTGTGTCACCCAACCTCTCTTTCAGTATCTCACTTTCAAACCAGGTGGCCCTCCTGTGATTTGAGCTTTCTCTTGGATTCCAATCAGCTTGCTAGGGTTCTATCATTCTCTCTCTCACTCCTTAACCAACCTCCACTGTTCCTCCCACTGCCCCTCTCTGAAACTGGCAACGGATACTCACTGGGTGTGAAAAATCTCCTACAGTCCTCTTCCTCATACAATGTGGGGCATTGCTATAGTTGAATGTCTCTGTCTTCTGTGCCTTACCTGTAGATCAAATTTCTGTGTATGCACACTCAAATTTTGACCACATTGATTTGAACACCTGGACCACTCACCAACATCAGCTAGGCCTATATGCAAGTATTTAGTTATTCTTGTCCTCTTTTATCTGCATCCAGCTTCTTCCATTTCCCAACTGTTCTCACAACTGAGTACACAATAACATGGCTGAAACCATGGTCCTACGCCGGCCTCAGGTATCGTCGCGTATCTAAAGTACGTCTGGAGACTTTTAACTATCAACCTTCCCATTTTCTGGGATTCAAGGCAAAGACAAACAGGAGAAATAAGTCCCTTTCCAGGTATGAACTAGTTACAGCTTTCATTTAGGAAAACAGAAATATCTTCAAAGATTACCTATCTCAATATGTGCCATTCTTACTATTATGCTTGTAATTGAAAGGAGACTAAGTATTTATGTTGGCTGCAGTTCTTTTCAAAGTATACAGGTTGCATTAAGTTTGAAATGTGTGAACAGGTCTCACAGCCATATAAGGTGAGACACATCCTCGAATACATGCGTTTCTGAATAAGTATTATAATAACCAAATTGGAAAGAAGCAAAAAAATAAGAATGTTTAGAGCATACAATAACAATCAGTGTCATTTGTTCTTGGCTTGGTTCCTTGTTTTTTTTAATACTGCTGAGCCTCTAACATTATAGAGTTTGCCCCCAAATGATTAGAAATCCAGAACCAGGAGAGTTCATTTGGAAAGGAAGAGCTGTAATAGAACTGAAATTATTAACAAAGTTGACTATAAACACCTACTATTTCTTAAGAACTCGTGGCATTTTAGAAAGTACAAATAATTGCACACATTCATTTAAGAAAACCTTGTAATATTACACTGTGTGTGTGTGTTGGGGGGGATTACAAATAGGCTCCATACTCTACTACTATATTTACCCTTGCTGGGCCAACCAGCAGCATTTCCAATTATGTGGCAAGCATAAAACATTTTCTCCTTAAAATCTTTTGTTGTGAAGGTGATCTTTAGTCAAGAGTGTATAAAAATAAAATCCCCTTGGCTCCAAAGAGCACTAAAAAAATACACTGAACAAAACACAGATTGTTATTAAAATACTTTCCCTGTTAATAGTAGATATCAGTCCCAAAACTGCCAAAAATATGATTATCTACAAATTGATTATCAAGGGAATTGTCAACTGCAGCTAATTTACTTGAGAAGCTGAAATGATCTTTCCTTTACACCCAGAAGCATTTTCATTTTCACGTTTAGGTCACTGAATATTTCCATTGAGTAGTGTGAGATCCCTGGACACTTGTTTTCCCAAATAAGAAGTGCATAAGAGTTGCTGATGTATTTTATTTTTAACCCCTTAGATCAGCCCTTCAAGTCAGCTTAGTTAGAATGAAAGTAATGGTAACATTTCAGATCTAAAGGATCTCAACTCCTCTCCTATACACATCTGCATCTGCAACTTAATGCTGAATAGCCTTTCAAATGGAGAGCTTTTACTTCTTTTCTTTTTACATTGTGTGGGTCATACACCAAACTGCATAGTGTAATCTCAATGTGAGAAAAGTAAATTTATTTTCTTTTCAATTTTGGAATTGAATGAAAAAATATAAAAAATATTAGGATAGTATGTGCTTGTGAGAAAAGGAAATGGTAAGGAGTATTTAACACCAATTTTACTTTCTTTATAATGTTGACTTCGAGAAAGCTTAATCAAAAAGAAAAGTGTGTGTTGAATAAAGAGACACTCTGGGTCTTAGTTTTGATTATTTTAAATGATCTATTTTGTATTTGAATATGCATTTATATTTGTTCTAAAATAATTTACAATGACACATTAGATATTGTTTGGCACTTATTCAACAGGTATCACTATGTTATACTTATTAATAACTTACAAGGGATATTTACTAATGTTCTTTTACATGAAGTTTGGATAATATTTTTATTCATTATGGTATGATAAGTTCTGTAAAGATCTTAAACAGTTGACATAACTTAAGTACCAAAACTTACAAGCGGAAAGATAGATGAAAAGTTTACTCAGCACCTCACCAAGAAATAATTCTTAGAAATGTATAATATACATTTGTACATGTATAATATATAATAGAGCTTCCAGGAAACATATAAATAATTTAGCTAAATATATAGAATTTGAAGAAAGTAAAAATGTCCCCTTGGATTTGAAGAAAGTAATAAATAGTTTCATATATAAGGGATGCTTCAAGAGAAGAAATTTAAAAAATAGAAAATATAGTATAGAGTTAGTTGCTTTTCATTGACAGAATGATATATAGCAAGATGAAAAATTTGCTCAATAGAAATGGGAAAGTGAGAAGCCTGAATTAGATTTTTACAATAGTAAAAGGATATAAGAAAAGTTCATTTTCCAAACATGTTCAATTTAGAGATCATGTAAATTCACAGCTATATTTTAGAATGGCCTCCATTGCATTTGAAATTAATTTGCTTAATCTTGACCCTCAGATGACCTCTTTTCCTTCACATCTCCCTCATCTCCCTCAGCAAGTGACTGAGTTCTTACCATATGCTGGGCTTATTCATAATGTCCATAATGGTGAACAAAACCAGCCTTGGAGGAACTTACAAGCTTTTAGTGGATAGGAAGTAAGCAACCTAGATCGAGTAAGTAACTAAATGTACATCACTGCGCTAATGAGGAAATGTACAAGTCAGAAGAATATCCAGTAGAGGAAGGTGTATCTCGTTGGGCAGGTTGGGAAGGTGTTTCTGAAGAACCCAAGATCCTGTTTGGTTCCTTCCCTGCCTAGTTGTTAATTCACTGATTCCTACCTTCAATTTGTTTATTGTTTTCTATCAATATTTTCCCTGACACTGGTTAAGTTTCCAATCTCTGGCCCCGAAATGACCAGTGTCCCCAGTGAGGCCTGTCCCCCTCCACCAAATGAAGAGCATCTTGGCTGTGTTAGATGCACAATAGTGATTCTCAGCTCATCTCTGTTGCCCCAGAATCTCTGGGTTAACTATTCCCTACCTTTGAAAGTCTAATTTTATTCTAGCGATGGTAGATTCCCTCATTAAATTTTATGTATCAAACAAAAAACACTCAGGCTACATCAAACTCCTTACATTTCGGTGTACAGAAAATCATCAGTTCATTAATTTTTTGGCTGATTTCTGACTGTGGATAGACTTGAGTTTGTATTTTAGATTTAGACATGCTTTTCCCAGTAAGTCTAGGGCATGTGTGTGGAAATTCTTTATATAAAAACAAAATTAAAAACAAAAACAAACCCCTCACAACACTAAGCTTTAGACTTGCTATAAAATGCACTTAAAATGTATTGGAAGAAGGAAGCTCTATATTAGAGATATCCTTTCTATTTCTGGAGATTTCTAGTGTGAGCATGCTGAGCAGAACTGAGTTGGTCCACTAATCACAGGGAAACAACTAAAAGGTGGCCAATAAAATGATATCCATAGACAAGGGGCCTCACTATGAAGAGTTGCTTGGATCTCTGCAGATCATTATCCTTAGCAATCAAAATTCTAACAAATACAAATGAAAGAATTGTTCTTTGAGAATAAAGAGCTTCTTAGAGGTTTTCCTACACACAGATAAGAAATATTACTTCCTAAAAGTAATTTGATCCTGACACTCCGTCTCTGAATAGTACTAATGACCCAAATAACAACAACTGGCATTTACTTAATTGTTACAAACACATTTTTTTGCAACAATCCTACAAGGCATAAAAGCAAATGACATGTTCATTTATTTCAAGTGAATAGACTGAAACTGAAAAGTTATTTTTATTCTCTCATATACACAGCATGGCCTTTTGCAAATTTAATTAATTTCGATAGGATTTGACTGAAGTACCTCCAAAATGTATCTAAACTTTGACACCTTCTCACCACCACCACTGCCACAAGCCACTGTGTTTTCTGTTATTGCAATACCACCTAACTGCTCTCCCTGTTCCTGGATTTGCCCACCTTCAGCCTGTGCTCAACCAGTAAAAATGTAAGTCAAATCATGCTGCACCAAGGCTCACGTCCTTTGCCGGTTTCTCATGACCTTTAAAGTGCTCCATCATCAGGTAACTGTCTTCATCTTCTCATTTCCTTCCACCACCTTCCCGTTGTTGGGTCTGCACCACCCATGGGGGCTCCTTGTTGCTCCCTGAACATGTCAGTTAGCATCAGTGCCATCTCTGTAAAGCTGTTTTCCTAGCTATGTGTGGTTAGTTTACTCAAAAGTCACTTCTGATAAGGACTACCTAATACTAGTCCTCCTACCTCAGCTCTTGTCTCCTTTCTATATGTAGAGTTTCCCTTTATACTTAATTTCCAAATTGTGTGTACTTCACATGTTCACCTTTTTTAATTGCCTGTAAGTCTTATAAAGGCAGAGTATTTATCAGTTTTATCCACTTCAGTATCTGCAGCACCCATAGAGTATTTGGCAGAGAAGAACTGCTTAATCAATACCTTTTGAGTAGATAAGTGAACCTCGCAGATGTTAAATAATTTAATAATGAAGATCATGTGAGCAGAGGACCCTGCATTTGAATTAGGCCTTTCTTATTTCATGGTGTTTTGTTTGTTAATTTGTGGGACCACCTAACCTTATTAAACTGTACTTGCTATCTTTTAAACACAGAATTGCAAAGAGGATGTCCGGATATCAAATACTTTCCCTAGAGCCTGACCCTCCAGCTTCAGTCAGAACACCTAACAGCCACTCAGGAATCACAGCCAGGGCTGCACTTCTGTGTCCTGCACTCCGTATCCTGCATCCCCGGACAGTGTCTCTGCATTTTGTAGTCTGTACAGAGATGTGTTCCTTGCTAAATGGGTACGTATATTTTGAAAATTCAAGGGGGATTTGATACACTTAAATGTGAAGATGACAGTTGCACTTTTTGCCTTTCGAAGGAAAGAGATTTATTGTTTAAAAAAACTTTGAATAAAGTGAAGAAAAGAGCAATAAGCCACAAGTACTACTTTAGAATTGCCGTAACGAACAGTGGCCCCACACTGCGTCTTCTCTCTTTTCCTGAATGAATAGAGTTAGCCCCACACTATCTTATAAAATCATGATTTGAATCCAATGAAAATGTTTGAAAACTTAAAATATTTTTGAAGGAACATAATGATGTAAGGAAAAGAAAGGAAGTAGAGAAAGACCTGTTCTATTTCTGACTCCCTAATTCTTTCTTCTCCAATTGTCATTGTACTGCCTTATGGAGGAGCCACCAAAACTAATGATACTTTTGGAAACAACTGAAAATATTTTAGTTAGAAAATATCTATGGTAGGTAATAAACTCTAAAAAGACAATGAATTGCGATACTTTCTTTTTATATTGCCCTAACACCTCCTTTCATTCATCCTATTACGAAAGAGCTAGATAGTCTCGTAGGATGAAGAAGCCCCTTACCAGGACAGGTTTCCCGTTCATAGGAAGTATCCCTCACCGACAGGAATAAAATGTCATGAGAATGTGTGCACCAGTAGAGAACTATAAGAAAACAAATAGAATATATTTTCTAGCCAAGAGAAAAAATTTTCTATTTTCTCAACAATCTAGTAATCAACGACATACAGGCCTTCCGAGGATATAGCAAGTTAGAAGCAAGGCCTACAATTTCTAAAATTCTCACTTGAGTATTTCCACACACATGCAGATTATTTTAATCAAACTCTGTGTAAGAGATCCAACTCAAATTGGCTTACAATAATTGAAATTTATTGGCTTGCATAAACGGACACTCTAGGAGATGGTTTTTGTTTCAGGCATGGGTATATGCAGATAGTCAAATATGGTATTTCGCTGTGCATAATGTACACCCACGCTTTTGGCCCAAACTTGCAGGAAAAAAATCCTTTGTGGCAATTTTTAAATTCAATTATTTATTTATTTATATTTAGATACTTGTTTTTTTTGTATTATAAAGGCACATTAGCATTTTTTAATATATTACAGTATAAAAAATTTTATGTAACAAATAATTACAAAACACAAGAACAGATACAAGGTACAGGAAACTTTATATACCAGTAACAAATTAGTACTATCTACGTATAATGCACATCCTAATTTTCCCCTCAAAAATTTGGGTAAAAAAGTGCACATTATACGTGGCAAAATACAGGTAATATCATCAACACTTTACCTTTTTCCATTTCTCATGTTTACTTCCTTTGGTGTTTTGTTTTCTTGTGTTTTCTGAAGACTGGCACTTCACCACTGTGTTCCTGTTAGTCCTACAAACTGCATAATCCTGTTAAGACCAGCAAAACACTGGCTGGTGCTAAGTGCCTGACTGGGATTATGTGGTCATTTGGTCAGTCTCTGCAACTTGACAAAGGAAGTCCAATATTGGCATCATTTTGAGTATTATGTGAACCTTTAACAATAAAGTTAAAACTTTAGAAAAATTATTTTCTTTCTTTTAAAAAATATTTATTTATTCTTTAATCCTTACCAAGGATATTTTCATTGAGGAGAGAGAGAGAGAGAAACACTGGTGTGAGAGAGACACATCAATTGATTGTCTTCCATACATGCCCCAGCCAGGAATCAAACCCACAACCTAGGGAAGTACCCTGACAGGGAATCGAACCCACTCCAGCTAGCTAAGCCAATTGGCCAGGGCAGAAGGATGATTTTCCAATTATAATTAAATGACCATCAGATAAGCATAAATCAATAGATCAAAAGTATTTAAAGGTATACAGAAAAGGTTATTGGACAACTAAGTTATACATAACATCTACGAAGAGGTAATGCTATTTAAATATCAATTGTATTATGAATCCAACAAAACAAATGCTAAATAACTAAAGAAGATGGCATAAAAATAAAACAATAGACAAACTTGACATATGAATATAGCAAAATGGAGAAAGGGCAGGAGGAAAGTAGAGATGAGCAAAGGGGCGAAAATAGGGATGGAAAAAGACTGGGCTTTGGGTGACCGTCAAGTGTGTAGATGATGTTTTACTGAGTTGTACACTTGAAGCTTGCATGGCTTTGTGAGATAATGTCACCCCCCAAAAATCAATTAAAAAGGGAAAGAACAAAAGGAAAGCAATGAAGTTTGAAAAAATAACATTAAGAATCCAGCAGCATATCAAACACAGAAATGCAAGAATGATCTGACCCGAAAAATCCAGCAAAATAAAGCAATTATTGATCATATGTCAGTATATTCAGAAAGCCAATTACATAAAAGTGAGTACCCTTTTTACAATAAAAAAACTTACAGAAAACAGCAGTAGGATAATGTGTTTTTTACTGAAAATCTATTTTAGCGAACATTTTTTGCTCACTCAACACATTGGAAAGGCCTTCCCTCGTGTAGGGAATGACTCATCTTATGGATTTCTGCTCTCCCAACATAAAGGCTGAAAACAAACTGCACTTACTAATAAAATCTGTTGTTTTTCAGAATATGTACATAATTCCTACAAATCAACAAGGACCTCAATCAAAAGTATTACTGGGTTACTGGAAATATCAGGAGAAATACTTCATAAAATCCTTTATGATTATCTAACCACTATGCTGCACATATAAAACTAATAGAAAATAATACTGAATGTAACTGTAATTGAAAAATAGATTTTTAAAAATTAAATTAAATTAAAAAAGTATTTCCAGGTTACTTTTATCCTTGCTCATTTCCAGTGGTCACCATTTTATTTTATTTTAGTTAATAACAACTAATCAACATTCCCTTAACATGTTGTGACAGGCATTATTATCAAAGTTTCTAGAATATATTATTTTTTAAATTTCATAATGGGTCAATAATCACCATTTCAAAATTTGGTTCTCTCTAATCTCTGAACAGAGACTTTTAACTGCTTCTTAACTCTCTAAATGAACCTTGAGTACTCTGACCTGAACATATTTTAAGAATCTGGTAGTTTATTAACCACATGCATTTTTGAGCCTTCATTTTCCTCTTCATGATACAGCACAGGAGACAATAAAAATAAAAGAACTCACACCTGCAGTTCCCAAGCAGGAGCCTTATTCCCCTTTTGTGTATTTTTATTCTCTGAATATAGTTGAACCAAGAAAAAGTAAATAAACCAACAGGAATCTCTAGCGCTCTTCTTAAACAACAGGCTATTGTAGGTTGTGTTCCTGCTTACGCCACTCTTGTGAATTCACCCTTACTTGGGAGCTCCTTACTCATTTTGTGTAGGCACTTGATTCGTACTGTTATTCTAAACCACTTATCCAGACACCTGAAGACAGAGTACCTGACCTGGTCTCCTCCGCAGCCATGCCCAAATTTCAGATAAGAGCCTCAAAAAGGCCAGATTGGTTGAGTTAATGCAAATGAATGCTATGTCAGATACCCACATGTTTAAGAAACAAACTTGGCTCAGTTTCCAGATCTGTCTGCAGCCTTCTAAGTGTCCCTAAGTGTCTTGCTCTTCACAGTTGAAATTTTCTAGATTAGTCGAGCACAATACTGGCTCCTTTCTCAATGACACATACTTAGATGACTTTGGAAATAATCTGCTCATACAAAGGCTAATCATGAGGTTCTCAGTAATGATACAGATTTTTAAGTGGCAGATGACAAATTTTAAAAGGTTCCAGATAGCCTTCTATACTCCAGTACTGAAACATATCTAGTACATGATATAATGTCTTCCTCATCCAGTACTTTGCCCTCTATTTCCAATGCAGTGCAATTAAAGTTTTGCATAAGATAGCATTTATAAAAAATGAGAGGATAATTTTTCAAAAATGAAGTTTTTTAATAATGTACTAAAATTTTTTATCACATTCCTACTCTTAGCAAAGAGATCAGTGAAGTACTTATAAATCCACAATAGCTGCAGGCAAACACCTGTTTTTAGTGACATTGTTTCTACTTCATAAAATATTCATATAATACAACAAGGTACTTAATTAGGTAAAATGCAGTAAAAATAGTATCAGACTGCAATAAGATATAAAATGTCATTCTAGGTGTCATTTTATGTATTCTGTATAGATGTAACATTATATATATATATAAATAGTTATATATTTATATATGGCATCTAGAATAATATACATATGTGTATATGTATATATGTATATACATGGAGCCCCATCAAAAAAACAGAATTATCTTCTGTTAGGCAGGCCTCTTGGAGTACAGGCTTCCCCCACTAGGGGAAGGTCCTAGGAATCCATCTGTATCAGTGCACCAGCTGGGGCTGTTCTGAGAGGCTGCTTCGGCCTCGGTGAGTTTTTTTGAAGACTCTTTCAATGTGTTTGCCCATTTCACAATGGGTGATTTAGGAGTGCACCTGCCAACACTGCACTGCGTGTTCAGGAGTTCTGGCCAAAACCAGCACGAGTCCCATGCCCCACCCTCCTTATTCCCCAGTCTTCCCCTGAATGACTTTTTTTGTTTGTTTCCCCTGATGTAAAAAGTCCTCAAAGGGAAATGTTTTGCCCATGTGGGAGAGGTGAAACAAAAACCAGCAGAAGCACCAAAAGGCATCAAAACCAACAAGTTCAAACACTGTTTTGAGCAGTGGGAAAAAAATCTCTGTATGTGTATTGCATCAAATGGAGAGTACTTTGAGGGTGACTGAGGTTTAAACATGTAAGAATAAGTACACAATTTTTTATAAATAAATTCCACTTTGGGGGGTCACCCCTCATATATATTTACAAAATGGGGAGTGTTGCTACATCTTTAAAAGGATGAAGCTCATAATATTTGTTCCCATTCACCCTACCCTGTTTTTATAACTTTCCAACAATAATTATAAGGTTACATGAAGTGGGGAAAATAAATGAATTTAACATATCATCTGGTACAAAATAGTTGATATTTAAAATGCTCTTAACTACTAACATTTATTACCCATACTGGGTTAAGCATTTTGCATGAATTATTTCATTTCACCTTTTTAAAAATTTGTTGACATAAACTTTCTAAAAAGTTACCATGTTTTAGTAACTGCCTAAAATCACACAGAATATGATGAAATTTAGGTTTAAACCTAGATCATGTGACTTCAGAGCCCCTGTGGTTAACTATTGGTATTCTCCCACTTTAATTTGTAAGAATTTACTAGCTGGGATACACGTGAAGCTAATAAGTTAATACACATGAATCATAAAAGGATGGCAGTCTACCAACTCTCATTATTCAAGGCACAATTTTAGTCAATAACACAAAGAGTGTTGCATGGATTATTGATGGCTGGGCAAAGCTATAAAAAAGGGAGGGAGGGTAGCAGTCACTTGTTGCATTTATACACCTTATTTCAGTTACTCAATCAACCACTAATTGAGGTGTTCCTGTGAAGGGATTTCTGCAGATATAATGAAAGTCCCTGAGTAGCTCATTCTAAACAAAGGAGATTATTCTGGGTGGGCCTGACCTAACAAAGTAAAAAAGAGAGGAAGGGGAAGAAAAAGAGGAAGAGAGAGAGAGGCAGACAGAGAAAGAGAGAGGGAGAAATGTCAATTTGTTGTTCCACTTATTTACGCATACATTGGTTGATTCTTGTATGTACCCTGAGTGGAGATTGAACTCACAACCTTAGCATATTGGGATGGTGCTCTAACTAACTGAGAAACCTGGTCAGGACTGAAATTTATTTTTTATTAATGATAATTTTAATCAGATGTCAGTGAAAACCAAGTTCTTCACTACAATTTTAATCTGTCAATGGCTGCAATAATTTTCCACATCATGGCTTCATGTTCTATGTATTGTTTGAATTATATTTTATTGATTATGCTATTATAGTTGTCCCAATTTCCCACCTTGGCACCCCTCGACCCAGTACACCCCCACTCCCTCAGGTAATCCCCACACCACTGTTTATGTCCATGGGTCATGCATATAAGTTCTTTGGTTTCTCCATTTCCTATACTGTACTTTACATCCCCAGGGCTATTCTGTAACTACCTATTTGCAATTCTTAATCCCCTCACCTCTTACCCATTCCCCCACAGTCCCCTCCCATCTGGCAACCATCCAAATGCTAATCTCTATCCATGATTCTATCTCTGTTCTTCTTGTTTGCTTAGTTTGTTTTTTATACTCATTAAAAAATCATTCATTTTTTGTTGATAGATATGTATTAATTTCCATTTGATTGTTTATAGTTTTTACCTTCTTTTCCTTAAATAAATCCCGTTAACATTCCATATAATAATGGTTTGGTGATGATAAACTCCGTTAGCTTTTTTCTTGACTGGGAAGCTCTTATCTCTTCTTGGATTCTAAATGATAATTTTGCTGGGTAGAGCAATCTTGGCTGTAGGTCCCTGCTTTTCACGACTTCGAATATTTCTTGCCAATCCCTTCTAGCCTGCCAAGTTTCTTCAGAGAAATTAGCTGAAAGATTTACCACTGATTCTCCCCCAGCTCCTATATACTTGGAGTGTACTGCAGGGCACATCCATATTGCGGTATGACCTTTGACACAGCACATTCAAGGTTCGGTGCTGAGTGAGTTGGCACAAAAGACAGTAATGATTACTCCCACAAGCCGCTCCCACACTGGGCAGTTAGCTCCACCTTAAAAATTCATAGTTGTAACTCTGATTGATATAAATACAGCCAATTAAAACCGAAGCAAATATATCTTAAGCCTAAATTCCCCTTGGTCAGAACCCAAAATGCTCAAAACTACTCTGACACCACCACCAGACCTGAAGGGAAGTATGGAAGTAGGAATTAGAAGAGATGGCCATCTCAAGTGTCTTATGTGAATATCTTACTTCTATGAATTGTTCACAAACATGTGATCGTGTTGTGGTAAACTGAACAATGGCCATCCAAGATGCCCACCTCCTCCCTAATCCCAGGCCCATGCAAATCATCCATGGAAAGAAAATAAAAGACTTGCTTAATATGATTGAATTAAGCATTTTGAGGTGGGGAGCTTATCCTGGATTATCAAGAGGTGAACATAATGAAGTCATAGGTACCTTCATAAAAGGGAGGCAGGAAACCAGAGGAACAGAAGGCTATAGAAGCCAAAGGGTAGAATGATGACAGGAGGGGCTGCAGTCCAAGGAACACAGAGCCTCTTAAAATTAGAAAAAGAAAAAAAAAAGAAGAATCTAGAAGAAATTCAGCTCACACCAGCCATGAGAAATAAAGTTTTACTGTTATCTCAAATGTTCAGAAGTATCTGGAAAACTCAAAGTATCTAGCCCAGATCGAGTAATTCATAAGACCAGGTTAAGATTCCAAACATGTCTGTTGTCAGTCCAGCCCTAACTTCTTTGGATGTTGTAAAAGTACTGTTTCATAAGTGAATACTTAGACTATCAGAAAGAAGAAAAAGATCATTAAAACTTAAATGTATGCTCATATATAGAATTACATGTCCTTTTAAAATATTATTAATTCTACTGGCCTCAGTTAATCTGGGAAATTGAGTTGGTTTGATTGTGTGCACTCAGTAGGAAATAATAGACAGGCAATAATCATTTATTTTAACTATCTTAATTCTCACCAAATGATTTCTCTGGTTTACTTTATTTCATTTTATTCACAAATTCAACAGATATTAATTAAATGCCTACTGTGTTCTAGGCTCTGCACTAAGTACCAGGAACCAAAAACAATAATGTATAACCTTGCCCTGAAGGATTTCTTCTTTACATGGAGACAGAAATCAACATATAAAGAAGTAATCACAAAACAAATGACAAATGCCAGATTCGTGGGACTGATTGCTAAGAAGCAGAGAGAGGAACACCTAACCCTTTTGGGGGTGGTGGGAGGGCTGATGTCAGGGAAGCCTTCAAAGATAAGACTCCACTTTAATTGTGTCTGGGGGAAAAGAAGAGATAGGTAGATGGCAGAGTGCCTAGGAAGTACATTCTGGCAAGAGTCAACACAGACAAAGGCACAAACCTGATATAACGCACTATACATGACAACGTGAGAACTCTTGATAATGCTTAAGGCAAGGGTGTAAGGGAGAGATAAAAATGGGGAGGTGACAGGGTCTGGCAGGAGCTGGGGGGCAAAAGAGAAGAGGGTGCTGGGTAAATCATCATGAATGTCTTACCCTTTATGTCATGAAGTACCTATGTCATTCTATAAAAAATGAAGACCCATTGCAGAATTGCTAAGGGAGTGACTGACAGGACTGTATTTTTCTGATAAGTATTTCAGAAAGATCCCTCTGGTGACACCATGAAGGATTGACAAGAAAGACTCTTGGTTTGGAAACAGAGTCAACTAGAAGGTTATTATGGTGGTCCTGTGTGGAGATGGTGGGAGTCCACGTGGGGCACTGGGGGCTAGATGGGGAGGAGGAGGGCATATCTGGGAAGTAGAGGAGGCACAGCTGCTGGATGGGGAACTGGGTGGGGTGGATGTTTGCAGGAAACCAAGTATACTGACTGGTAATAGTCATCACTTGGTATAGAGAGGAAGGGAGAGAGATGATGACACCCACTGAGTTTAGGGGTCTCGGTAACCCCTCAGACACCCAATGAAGATGTACAATAGGCAGAGGAAATATGAACGACAAGTACAACCACTATGTGGCACTGTTCTCGGCATTTCACACATACACGTGTGTTAATCCTTCTAACCCTAACACAAAGGGAATTGAAGCACAAACAGTTAAGTAACTCACATATGCTCACACGGCTGGTGTACGGCCTCGCTAAAATCATCTTGTTTCGAAGCTATGTTTTATCAAGGATTTTTGGACATTATTGAACCCTTGTATATAGGAGTTGTTATATTCAGATTATTTTTAAGGAAGACTATTTTGTTTGTTGTAGAAAAAAATGGCTATATGGGCAAACCGAAAGGAGATGTGTTTCTTCATTTAAAAGTTAACACAATTGGAAACAACTGTACTTGAACAACAATACAAAAAGTTTTTAAAAAGTTAACACAATTGTAACTGATGGGGCTTATTTGAAACGAGTCTTGTACCATTTGGTACAATGGGCAAGCAGAATTTTAGAGGGCGCCAAATACAGAGGCTGGCACAAAGTATACACATAATGTATATTAATTTCTCCTCACCCATTCCTAATTTCCTTCTTTTCTCTTGCCTTATAAAAATAAAGTCCCTGCTCTTTTCCATTACAGTGTCACCACTCAGAAATAAGCATTGCGGTCAGGAGAGAGCATGGACTGTTTTGGATATGGACATTTCAAAATTCAAAATTATAATACGCATAGTTGTCGGTTAAATCTTTAAACACACATGCTTAAATTTACACTCTCTACTGTCTTTTGTGTGATACCAACACAGCACATGATGATGACAGATTGGAGGGGGGAAATTTACGAGTCTCAGTGTATTCGAGTGGGGAAAATGAATTTGGCCCAAAAAGAATGATTTGGCCTGAAAAGAACCATTGGCTCTAAGAGTTCTGAGGGATGGCTTTGACTCTCCCAGTGGAGCGTGACCTTCCCTTGTTCTTGGATCATGCCAGACTGCCAGTTCTTCCGTGGGCATTTCCAGGTAGGCCTGGCAAAAGTTAAAACTTTGAAATGCTAGCTTGATGTAAAAGCAGAACATTTATTTAACAGAATATTGTGACATGCTATGCAGTGCATAGTATATTGTAGTAAACATACTATTTGGAAGTGTAGAAAATAAAAATCCATGAAGACGCTTTTTCTGTGCATAATTTTATAGTGATATCACTATAAAATTATGCTATACCATACAGAATGTTTCTCAAGCTTGTGCTAAATTTTGTTTTATGATCTCTAAGCAATTAAAAAGCTATAAAGATAGAAACCCGATGACAGTAATTATTAAGATATAGCTGAAATCATTAACCTCTACCATACCCAAGCTGTTTCAAAATGTCTCCATATTTC